>PVJA010003365.1:74382-94382 GCA_004027025.1 Myocastor coypus
TGCGCCTCTTCCTGAGCCCTCTGTGCACCTCCTTCCCCTGCTTAGCCCTTGACCCAGGCTGCTCAGAAGCTGAGTTTGCCAAGGGCAGAGGGGCGCGCGGAGTTTCCCTGACAATGTCTGCGCCCGGCACTTTAGCTTCATAACGGCTACAGTAGTTTTCAACCTGTGGGTTGCGACAGCGGCGGGGGGGGGGGGGGGACGGGACAACCAAAACACAGGGGTGGTCTAAAACCATTCCGAATCATAACTGTAGCAAAATTACAATTTTGAAGTAGTCACCAAAAATATTTTTTGGTTTGGGGTCACCGCAACACGAGGAACTGTATTGTGGGGTTACGGCATCAAAGAGGTTGAGAACCACTGGGCTAGAACATCTTTGGGAAAAATTCTAGATCCTTGAGCACCCGGGAGTGAGAGCCCACACCTGAGCATCTTCTTCCTTCCTCTTTCTCCCATGCCTTCCCGCCCACAACTCAACACTACAAGCTTGATAAGTGACAGGCGAGCCGCTCGCCCAGGGCTGCAAACCCAGTGGGCAGCTTTAGGGGGGTGGCGCTGTTGTTACTGTCTCCATCGGAGCCTTTCCAAGGGCTTCAGCTGCTTTCCCAAACCCCCTTTCAAGTTGCTGGCGGCTGATCTTCTAACACATTCCCACACTTGGATTCCTTCAGGGCCCGTTGCAGGGACGTCCCCGAAATTCCCATAGGGCCCCTGCCTGGCCGGCTTGCTTCCTGGAACAGGAATCTTCTGCTGAGAGCCACAGCACAGGAGGTTTCCCAGACCCACCGAGCCCCAGGCGACTTCGGACTTCCGGTGAGGCGTAGCCTCCAGCACGTGGCACCCACGCACGTGGCTGCAGCGCTGGGCGTGGCCAGCTCCAGAGCCGGCTGGGGCTGCTGGTGCTGGTTTACCCAGCCTGACTCTGAGATCAGCCGGAAATCTGCAGGCTCATTGTTAAGCACAGTCATTATCAAAAATGATATAAACCACGGGGTAAACAAATTGAATCAAAGGCAACGGTCGCACAGACTCAGAACTTAACACTTCCTGCCTGTGCCCTTGTGGCGATTCCCTGTGGGCTGGAGGTCTCTCGGGGCTGTTCTGCTGTGCAGTGGGTGATGTGAGCCTCTCCGCCCTCTCCCAGGTCTGACTGCAGCCACGGGGTATGATGACAGCGTGGAAATGGCCAGGGGGAGGGTTCCTACGTGGCAGTCAGCAAACGTTACAGATCAATGCTTTATCTTTGGGACAACTTTTTGCTAACACTCGTGTGCTCGTTCTGAATTAGAAATGGAACCCCAAGGATTGTGCACATGGCCTTGAGCCCAGCACACAGCAGCTCTGGTTTTAATCAGGGAGCTGCCCCTCTGCCCACCCTGGGGCCCCTCCCTGACTCTCCTCCAGAGACCCCCTTTTACCTCCCCTATTTATTACATAGCTGCCCTTCACCTCTCAGGTAGGTGCTTCTCTCTTTCTAATTCCTGCTGGAGTCCCATGGCTGTCCCTCTCTGTCCTCCTGATTTTCCTATCACAACATCCCCTGGGTATAATTTCCTTAAGCTCATCTGACTGTCCAGGCAGTGCTAACAGTACTGCTCCCAGTACCACCCCTGAAAAGAGTGGCGGCCGTCTGTCCTGCCTAGGCTGCCCATGCTCTGCTTCTGTGTGACCCTTGTGTGTGTGTGTGTGTGTGTGTGTGTGTGTGCTGCTCCAGAGTCCCCATATCTCTTCTTTGTGTAGGTCCCATGTCACCCCCACGTTCCTGTGAGACACTGATATCGGGGACATGGCTGGAGCTTAGTCCTGGGAAAGAATAGTGCAGTGACACTGTAGGTGGGTGGGAGAAGCCAACATAGGCCTAGACTTAGAGAGCTTTCTACCCTGAGGTATTTTGCACCCAGCTGGATGCCTCAAGCCAGCCCCTTGTACGCAGGGACTTGGTTCCAGGACCGACCGTCTGGCCCTCAGGGCTGACCCCAGGGTTGCCCACTATCCCTTTGTGGGTGCTGGGCAGCCTTGGTAGCTGTTGTTCTGGGAGCCGCTCCCCGCTCAGCCTGTGCTCCTCTGGCTGCCGATCGTCTCCTCACTGGCTGCAGGTGAAGCAGGTTTGGAGGCCGTGACATCTGGGCCAGTCTACTCTCTGTTCTGTGTCTCGGCTTCCTCACCTGGACATTTATTATAGTCATGTGTGACCAGAGGTTCACTTTAGATCAAATGGCAGACAAAAATAACCCCAAGGCAGTGCCTGAACGGCAGTGGGGGCTGAATCACCGTCAGTCCGTCCCCTCCCCCCAGGGCATCCTTGCTCAAGCTGTGCGGTAGTCAGCCTCTCTTGCTGGGATGCAGTGCCTGAGAGGCTGAGGAGGCTGAGGTCTAATTTAGCTCATGGCTGAAGGACTCAGTCCATGATTAGCTGCCTTCAAGGAAGTGTCAAGGACATGGTAAAGCAATGTTGCCTAATTCATGTGGCCACCAAAGAAACATGCCCGAGGGGAAGGGGTGCCAGAGAGGACCATATGAGGTACCCACGGTCACACACCCATGACCATCCAGATGTCCCCGGAGGTGTGATTTACCGGTGCCCTGTTCAGCTCCAAGCCAGTCGAGTCAACAATTAATCTTAACCATCACAGAGGACGTGGAGAAATAGGTTACGTGTGTCGCCAGCTAGCGCAGAACTTTGCCTCTGTGGTAATGGAAACCTGGCAGCCTATAACCTCGTGAATTTGTAGGCAGGAACTGTAATTGGAAAGGCTACAAAAGGAAAGGAACACAGTTGGCCGTCCAGGAAGAGAGAGCAAGGGGGGCTCTTTCACCGATGGAGAAGAACCTCACACTCCTTTGGGGGGGGCAAAAGGAATGTCATTAATTATTTACGATCTTCCCCCCACCCCCAAAGAGGTGGAGGTCCCTGGACAGAAAGAGTTTAGTTACTGCCCAGATGTGAATTTACACACAGCCCAAAATGCATTTCACAATGTGTCATGCTGTCCTCCTCTGAGGGGAGATTTTATGAGGGAAACACAATGACAGTAAATGAGATGTAGGGTCAGATTTGGTTGGCGCCGTGGGCATCTCGCGCGCTGGGGCTGCGCGGCTTGCCTTTGCACCCCTTATCCTCTTGTCTCCGAGACTACAGCATCTCCCCGCCTCCTTAGCCTGACTTGTTTTCCGCTCTCCGTCTCTCGCTACCGGGGGCTGCAGCTGCTCGATGATTCTTGACCGGCTCCTTCCGCGTTTCATGCCTGTGCCCCTCTCAGTCGTGTCTCCCCCATCTCCAGCAAGCTTGCCTTAACGGGCCAGGTGAGAGGAAGGCGTCAGGTTGTATAACACAGCTTTTAACGGGCTGTGGATTTATTTTATTTTATTTTTTTTAAATTATTTATTTATTTATTTTTTTCTTGTTTCAGAACTTTGTTTATTCACTCATTTTTATCGCTGGCTCAGCCTGCCCTGAGGGCAGGGCTGGCACAGCATGTGGTGCCGGGGATTGAACCGTGGTCCCTGAAGCCGCCCAAGCTTTCCCAAGCAGGCGCTTTAGATCACTGAGCCATCCCGCCGGGCCCCGGGCTGTGGATTTATAATCTTTCTTGTCCTTCACTCATACTGAAAGATCTCTGTGGAATTAGAAAACGACCTGATGATATGGCAGAGTGAATTTCGCAAGCCAAGGGGGAGGGTTGTCACACAGTTCTGCACACATCATGTGGCACCATTCCAAACCCCCTCAGATCACCACAGTTCAGCGTGAGGCTCAGCGTCCCCAGCGGAATGGTAACAGGTGGACGTGCGCCAATGGTGAGGGTGGAAGGGGTTGCAGCCAGGATGAAAGGGGACGCTTGCCTTGGTGGCATTCTTCTCCGGTCCCTGGGGTTGGATGGCTATGAGGGGTGGTGCACTGTTGAAAGCCAGAGTGGCCAGGGGCCCCTCAGAGTGACATCGGCCCCCTTAACCATGGTACGACCTTGCTGACCAGGTGTCTCCTTCTCCACCTGCTTTCTGGAACCCCCGGTAGCTCTCACACTTACGTGCTTTCCTCTGAGCTCCATGTGCCCTCAGCCACCCCCCTTCTGCTCCCTATTCTCTGCCTTTGTCCCTCTCCTCCTCCCTCTGGTACCCACTTTCCACTCAGCACCGTCACCTCTACCTGACTCCAGGTCCTGCCATCCAGCCCCCCTTGCCGGTCCTTCCAGCAAGGAAGCACAGCCAGAAGGCCTCAGTTGGAGGCCAGACAGGGTCCCAAGGCTCTAAGACTTGAGCCTGTGTCCACATGGGATGGAGCTGGGTGCTCCAGTGCCCCGGTGTCGCTCGCTTGTGACCAGCCTAGTTTGGCTAAGCATGGAGAGCTGCAGAATTTCTCATGGCTGACAGTGGTCTGCAGAAAGTTTTAGTGGTAAGATGCAAATGAAAATGAGAATGCTTGACAAAGAAGAAGAACTTGCCCCTTGGGGCTGCAGTCCAGGCCAGGGGAACCCAGAGACAGTCAACATTGGAGTGTGTGAGTAGAGCGTGACAAGGTGGTGTATGACAGAGGTGGCCAGGCGGGACCTGCCCCGAAGCTTCGCACAGCTGGGAGAAAACCAAGCCCAACAGGTGATTAGGTGAACGCTGGACGTTGTCACTGGCCCTCATGGAGGAAGGAGGGCTTCCGCCTAGATGTCTACGGTGTCCACAGCTTGGGATGCTAAATGTCCACAATACTCACAGCTAAACACCCCGAGTGTTCTGGGGGCTGGTGGAGAGAGGAGTCGGGCCCTGAGTGACGGTCACACTGCTAGGGGTTTCTAGCTGAAGGATGGCAGAACTGGGAACAGCATGCCTGGTATGGCGTGTGGGTTGGGGGGCTGGTTCCCACATGGGGGTGCTGCTCTCCAGGATCCAATCAGAGCCACCGATGTTGCTTCACAAGACGGAAGGGTCAGGTATGTGTGGCTTGTGCCAACACAGGGAGGCTGGGCCACATGTGGTGGCCCGTGGAGGGGGCCCTGGGCTCCCTGGCATCGTGGAGGTGACAGTTATAGTGCTCTTGGCAACAGCAGAGAGGGGGCAGGCACCTACCCAGGCTCTGTGAGCAGATGCTACCTGCTTGTAAATAATAGCGACATGAAACTTTTGAAATAATGGCACATTTTTCTTAGTTGAAAGACAAACAATAGCATAAGGGACTAGAGGACCTGTGCTGGAGTGACAAACTGTGACGTGGATGGGGTCGGGTGTTAAGCCAGCTACAGTGTCACTGCTCCCATCCCCCCACTCCAGGAGGCTGTATATGGCCACATGTGATATGTTGGGCCATAGCTCAGCTGGGTGCTGCTCTCTGGATACAGTGCTGCCTCGGTGACAGCACTATGATTTGGGGAATGGGCTCAGGTATCTCAGGCCAGCACTAAATAATGCCATCTGGACTTGGCCAGCAGCATCCTGGAGTCCCAGCTGGGAATTTCTGTTGCACAAAGCAAGGGTCTCCAACGTAGACTGGGGCCTGGTAAGCAGACTGTCTGTCTAGTGCTCCACGCGTTTCCACTTGTCAGTCAGGGTTATCTCTAAGAGATGCAAGGTTAAAAAAAAAAAAAAAAAAAGAAAGATCTGACTTTATGTTTTTGTAAGAGATTTACAAAACAGATTGTACTGTGCACCTGAAAAAGAGTAATTCTGTGTTACAGCACTTTGGCGAGCTTTAGCTCTTGTCTGTGGGCAGTTTGCAAGCCTTCCCTCCTCCCCTCCTCATTCATTTATCAAGAAACCTCCTACATGGTGCTATTAAAATAAGAACTTACTCATCTGCTTAGTCAATGCTGGGCAGAATTTCTTTCATAGGTTCCCTGTGAATGAGTTCTGAACTAACAGCTTAGAAAATGAAACCACTCAGAAAGAAGATGAGAACGATTTGGGGAGGTGGCAGAGAGTACTTAGTGTGTGTGCAAGCTCTGGGTGGGGGAGATGTCAGCTCAGAGGAGTGAGCCACGGCCTCCAGCTTCTGCCACCAAGTGGGCAAGGCAGGGAGTGGATGTGTGGGTCAGGGAGCCAGGGTTAAAGTGGAAAGCCCGCAGCATGGATGCCACGAGTCCTCCAGTCACCAACCCACTGCTAGATGCATGGCCTCATGGCTGCCCACTGGCTGTGTGAATGGAATCCGAGCTGGGCTTTGGGGTCCTCGCTCTGCTTTGCTCCAGCTGTGTGGCCAGGAGTTGCTTCCCTGGTCTGAGCACCTTGTCCCTTGCTTATAGCCATCGGATAGCACCAGCATTTCTGGCCTAGAACCCCAAGCCTGGTTCCTGGGGGCTCAAGAGTCATCAGTCCTGACCCTTGGTCATAACAGTCTCCACCATTACTCCACATGTCATTTATTTAGTTATGTAATAAGCTATTTGCAATCATGCAATAAACACCTGTGAGTCTCTCGCCCAAAATGAAAGCCATGTCTAAGACAATAGCCACATCTCACTCTCTGGTCCCCCAGATGTCAGGGGTCTCCCCATCCTCAGATCAACTCCATCTTGACTTCGGTTATGCCGATAGCCCTGCTTCCCTTTTGCCTTGGTTTAATGCTCTTTTCCATAGTTTTACAAGTTATATACAGTTTTGTCTTGATTTTGTAACTTCTTAAAAATGGCAGGCTTCCTGTAACTTGGGGGGTGGAGATACCCTTTTGTCACTTAGTGCTATACTGCTAAGACCCCAGTATCATTTGTCACTGTGATTTAGCTACTCTGCTTGTGTGTTATCGAGTGTGACTATGTTTCAGTGTGGTCATCAACCAGTTGCCTGCCTGGGACTCTTGGGAAAGGTATACAGCTAGACTTGCTAGTTAGAAAAGTGCTGTAAGAACCCTCCTTGCCCATCTCTGCCCTTGTGGAAGACCTTCCAAGGTCTTACATCATCATGTATGCAGCAGAAATTCAACTCTAGGAAATCATGTCAAACCATTTTTGTGCAGTGTTGGCCTCTGCTCTCCAAAGCCATGGGTCTCATCAGCCACCATATTCAGCTGTTTACTTTTTGCTTGTCCAGTGGACGTACAATGCTACAGTGACCATGAATCATGACTGGCCTCACATATGAACAGTTTGCATGAGGACCAGGAGTTTAGGCTTCACTTAGGACCCAAATACTGGCCACTTGTGGATTGTAAACAAAGATGTGGGACGCCAGAAAAGCGTGAGTAAGCAGCAGTCTGAGCCCAGATGCAGTGTTTGTGGATGCGATTTCAGTCAGTGCTTTGTGTGATCACTGCTACCAAAATGGCTGCCAAAAGCCAGAAGAGAAACTAAGGGAGGAAGGGAGGGTAAAGAAAGCAACCACACTAGAAAAGAACACTGTTAGAGAAAAGACAGAAACAGAGAGACTTAGACCATTTTTTGTTGTTGTTGTTCTGAAAAGACTGAGACTCATTGAATCCTATGTCCTAGAGGGCTACAGACTCTCCTGAGGAGAGAAAGGACCCCAGAGAGCCAGATTCCAGATGTTTCCATGGAAGAGAGCTATCCTTCCAAACAAAACCAACCTTCCGTTCCATCCTCCCTGAAACGCAAGGATGTCAACTTGAATGGTGAGTATGGTGTGAAACTTTTGCTTCTGATAAACCAGGCACATTATATAACTTTTTGGTGAATATACTAAGAAAATTATTGGTATTTCTGAGGAATTGTGCATGTTATACAACCGTTTTTATTATCAAAAGGTTCATTAAGGGCTGCTTTGGGAGATTCGGAGCACATTATGGGTATTCCCATTATTTCTCAGGGGAACAACAGTCTTGGTTTACAACTAACTTGAGTCACAATGAACTGAGGTTGTGAGTCAAGGGTCCGCTGTATTTCAGTGACCCTGGCTAGCGTTTTTCTTCATAAACCTCTTCGCACACTTTGTTAGGTACATATTTCTCTTTGTGTGAACTACCTGTTAGTATTCTTTTCCTCTTTATTACACTGGGTTGTTCAAGCTTTAAGAATATGTTGATCTGTGGCAGTTCTAGACACATTATTGATATTAAACCTCAGTGATTAATTATGTCTCATGCCAATTTCTATCTTGCCTTTGTGCTTTTAAAGGTACCTCTGGGTGAACCAAATTTCTTGATTCTGATATAGTTAAACGTATCATTTAATGGTCAATATTTTATCTGCATATGTGAGAAAACCTGTTATTTTCATAAACAATTATTTCATAGTATAGTTATTTCATAGTATAATGGATGACCACCTGTATTTACTATGAGTTTTAATTTCTTTTTAATCTTTATTTATTTGCTACAGGGTCTCACTATGTAGCTTGGACTCGTAGTGATCCTTCTGTCTTAGGCTCCCCACTGCTGGGATTATAGGCATGCACTACCATGCCGGGATTCAGTGGTCAGCACAGTGCGCCTGGGGTCTAGGGGCTGGAAGGCAAGTGGTACCATGGATCGAACCCAGGATCCTGTGCTTGCCAGGCAGGCACCTAGACAACCAAACTATCTCCCCAGCTACTACTACGAATTTTATTTATTTATTTATTTATTTGTCTTTTTGAGACAGGGTCTCACTGTGCAGTTCAGGCTGGCCTTGAGCTCACTTTTGTAGCCCAGGCTGGTCTCGAACTCACAGCGATCCTCCTGCCTCAGCCTCCCGAGTGCTGGGATTACAGGCGTGCGCCACCACGCCCGGCACGAATTTTAAATTTGTTTTGACAGTTCATTCTTTAGCTTACATGGGGTTGTCTTTTACAAGTCACTTAAGAGAGTTCTCAAGGCCCTTTCTTCTGTAGCAGTCACTCCGTTTTCTAGCCCCCCTGGGTTGATCAACCCTTCTTGGCCTTTTTGTCTACTGTCATTGACCAAGATTTTTTCTAAACATCCTTCCTCTCCTGCAATCCTGTTCACATTTCATGCCATTTTCTGTGCATGCTTCCGTACAGCAAGGTTTGCATCACCCCGGGATTGCAGAAGTCTGAGTATCTAATCAGAAGCTGCTCTCTTCTGCATCAGCATTCTGGCTAGTTCGCGTCCTTTACTCTTTCAACAAAGAGTAAAGAATCATCCCTTAAGGAAAGGAAAGGGAGGAGATGAAAGAAGGCATCGAGGGGCCCGGTGGGATGGCTCAGTGGTCTGGGGCGCCTGCTTGGGGGGGCTTGGGAGGCTTCAGGGACCTCGGTTCGATCCCCGGCACCACATGCTGCGCCAGCCCTGCCCTCGGGGTGGGCTGAGCCGGCCATAAAAAAAAAAAAAATGAGTGAATAGACAAGCAGGGGCTCTGAAACAAGAGAAAAAAAAAAAAAAAAAAAAAGAAAGAAGGCATCGAGACAGGCCATGTACACCTACCAGCTGCACAGAAGGGGTGTGAGCATCGCACGGGCCCTGCAAACAAGTACAGAGACGGAGGCTGGGATCCAGAGATGGACTGATGGTTGGGCCAGCCTGGTAGCTCCGTGGACTAAAACGCCTGCTTAAGCAGAGCGCAGCGGCCAGGATTCCATGCCCTGTCCCCAGGGCTCAATGCCCTGTCCCCAGGGCACGATGAGATGGTGATTGAGACTGGGCGTGGTGGCCTGCACCTGTAATCCTAGTTCTTGGGAGGCTGAAAATAGGAGGATCACTACAAGTCCAATCGGTATAGTGAGACCCTGTAGATCCTGTACTGGACATATAAAAAAAGAAAAAAGGTGGGTTGCAAAGGCTTGCCAGTTCCCCACAAGAAATGTAATCATTTTCTAGTACAAACACATAGTAATCCACAAACTGCTGAAGACAAAGTGGAGTAAGAGTGTAGCTCAGTGGGAGAGAACCTGCCTTGCATGTGAACACCCCTCAGTGACCCCAGGGCTAAAAACGAGTGTGGAGAATTTGATAGGGATTACATTGAATGTATAGATCAAATTATAATATTTAATCATCCACAAACATCTCTCTCTACTTACTAGGTCACCTTTAATATCACTTCATAAAGTTTTATTGTGTTTCTTTTAGAGGTCTTGCATATTTATTGGTGTTTCCTAGGGCTGTCACAAATGGCATCATCTCTTCAGACTCCTCATCTATAGGATGCATGTCACTGTGTGCTATCCAGGGTTCTGTGACTGTGACAAATGCCAGAGATAATGAACTTGTAAAGAGAAAAGGTTTACTTCAGCTTGGAGGGTCCAGTCCTTGGTGGGTTCCTTGTCCTGCGGTTGTGGGGCCCCTGGTGAGATAGCATCATGGCTGGATTTTGTAGTGAAGCAAGGCAGCTCATGTCTTGTCCAGGAGAAGAAAAGGAGAAAAAAAGAAGAGTTGGGGTCCCACAGTCTCCTGCACAGGAAACCCTCCTGCTAGGCTCCCTCTCTTCAAATTTCTGTCATCTCCTAAGAGCACCAACCTGGATGCCAACCTTTCAACACAGGGAACTCTGGGTAACATTTCAGATCCAAGACAACAACACTTTGTATCTTCACTAAATTTTATGATTTCATTAGAAATTCATAGATGCGGGGGATTTTCCCATAAAGCTAACCATATACAGATCATAACAACCTCATTGTCTTCATAACATTATTTTAAGGATGAAAGAAGATTATGCAAACAGCAAATACCAGTGGTTGCTAGCGAGTACGGGCTCAACAAATGCTTGTGCTCCTTGCCAGTCCTAATTCATAGAAGAATTTTAGCAATCGTTTTAACCAAGTACCTCATGTAAAAGAGACAGAGGTCCAGATGAAGTTCACAGTTGATCGGGGTCCCCCACACCTGTTTAAGGCCAGTGCTGGACCCGAGAGACTTGAGTCTCTGGGGTACAAAAGCAAGCATGCTTTCTCTTAATCACCATCAGTGCTTCTGTCTGGCACATGTGCCTGCTAATGAGGGTGTTTCCAGGAGCAGAACTTCCTACTCAGCAGCATGAATTATGCCCTTCCGGGTATGCTGGGCTTCCCACTATGCATTTGCATCTAGCAGAGGAAAAACTTTACACCCTGCCACTCAGAGATACAGAAAGTGGTCATGTATTTCATATTTAACTTCTCTAGACTGAAGCCACCCTTTCTTACTAGTGGTGGAGGAGGGGAATTAACCTTAAACTTGCCCACAGAAAGTGACTGGACTTTTTTTTTTTTTAATTCACTTTCTTTTGGGTAGATATACAATTGAACAAAAGTTTAGGTTTCCTCTCCAACGTGTCTTCTGAGACTCCTCTGCCCCCCGATGGCGCCGGATCAAGGAGAAGCCTACGGATTCTTGTGGTGCAGGGTGGGGGCTTTGAGTTCATCCTGCTTCTGAGACACAGCAGGTGTCAGATGTCTTGGGGTTGCCCTGGTCATGGCTGTGAGCATCCAGCTTTGAGACCACTGGCCACCTGGTCCCTTGAGACTTCCACCTCTAGGCTCCTCCTGGTCTTGTGGATCTTCTGAATCTCAGCCTCACCTATCATCAGTCTCCATGCTCTGTGATGCTAGCTTTGAGCCAGCCAGCCTACAGCTCCATCCTCTGAAGGCACACACAGACACTGAGAACTGTTTGGGGCCATACGGAAGCAGAGGGAGAGGCAGGGCTTTTTTTCCTGGCATGGCCTCTAGGCAGAACATTCCAGCATGTGCGCTGCGCTTAGGCATCTGCCCAGTCACAGCGTCATTCATCTCTGCTCCCTGCCACCCGCCCCCAGCCACTCAACTCTCAGCGAGCAGAAGGTTGCGTCCCCTCCTTCTTGGGTGGGTCTTCCTTAGCTTAATGTCCTCCACCTTCTCTTGGTTCTATCCATAGCAGACTCCTAAGTCAAGTTAGCCAGACCTGGCTCTTTGAAGACAAAGAGTTTTTGGAATCTAGAACACTTCTGGTCCTCTCTCACCAAAGCCCATCTGTGCAGACCTGTTTCTCTATGAATTTTAAAACTTCAGCTTTGACATGCAAATAGCTTCCTAGTGCTGTCCCTGTTCTCCATGGCAACGGCTGGCCTTCCGGTCATGATTCAGCCTACAGCTTGGAGCTCGAAGTCCTCTTGCCTCCTTTTGAGAACAGAGGCAGCTGTTGAGTGGACGCAGCAGCCTGCTCCCCTCCTTCCTTAGCCCATCTCGGACGGCAGGAGAGCCACATGCATCTCTCCTCGGCAGCCTGTCTCTGCTTGGTCACCACTTGGTACACCGTCACTAAACATGATCCTAAAGAATGTCCTCCAGCTTCAACCCTGCCAACCTCCAGTTTGTCCTTCACTCAGGAAGGTGTCTTAACTCAGTCCCTCACTTGACAGAGGGCAGATGAGGTTCACTCGTCACCTGACCGCTGCTCCCTGCTAGCGCTGGGCTAGAACGCCTGGGTCTACAAACACAGAGGTCCTTTCTCCTAGGCCCCAGTCAACGTGCATCTCTATCTGGTGTGTGTGGCAGATTCCTAGCACACCCGGGACAAACTTTCATTAAGCCAGTAGTGTGAATTAAGCACCCACAGCCTGCTCAGGCTTATGCAGCTAAAGCAGGCCTTGCACCCAGCAACGGGGCTCCGGGACCATTTCCTGACCTCTGCTTCTCTGAAGCCGTCCTCGTGGAGATACATGAGTGGGACCTGGGTTTATATTATATATATATACACAAGTATTATATATATACAAGGCACTTGTGCCACAGAGCTGTCTCTTTGGCTTCTTGGTATTATATTTTGGGTCAGTTCTCTTCCTAATCATTTTCCTCGGAGTCCATGGTGATTGCAATGGGAGAAAACAGTTCCAGTTGTTCCTTGGAGTTTTACCTAGAGGGAGGCTGCTGCTGCTGGTTTTGACCTGGTCAGCTCTGGCTTTGGAGTGGGGCACATACCTGCAGACCTCTAGATGCTGGGCCTTGGGTCATTTACATGCAAATTAGGGAAGCCAGGCCACTGTGTGTGTGTGTGTGTGTGTGTGTGTGTGTGTGTGTGTGTGTGTGTGTGTGTTTGTACTGGGGATTGAATGCAGAGTCTCCTCACTGAACTATATCCGCATACATTTTAATTTTGAAGCAAAGTTTTGCTAAGTTCTTTTTTTTTCTTCTGGTACTGGAGATTGAACTCAGGACCTTGCACGTGCCAGGCAGGTGGTTAAGCCACTGAACTGTATCCTCAGCCCTTTCAGGGTTTTACTAGGTTATGAAGTGGCTGGGCTTCTGTTTGCAGTCACCTGTCCCAGACTCCCAGAGTGTTCGGATCACTAGCCTGTGTCCCCACACCCTGCTGGACGCTTCATGGTTTATGTCCCCAGAACTTTTCCTGCAGTTCTGCGTTTTTGTTGCTCTTTGAACCCTTTACGTGTGAGCAGGCAGTGAGCACTCTTCCACTCCTGACTCACCCTTTGAGGGCCTGACTTGACTCTCTGATGTGGAAGGGTGTGAAGAGAGCTGCGAGGGGGTTAGAGGCCCCAGGAGCAGACCTCCTTGCTGGGGGCTGTCTTTATCTCACTCCTAGGAGCAGGTGTCTCTATTCGGGAACTCATGGGGCAGGGGACACTTGATACAAAAGCACCTAAGCAGCATGGGAAGTACTGACTTCTGCCAGTTTTCTTCCTTCCTTCCTTTCTTTCTTTCTTTCTTTCTTTCTTTCTTTCTTTCTTTCTTTCTTTCTTTCTTTCTCTTTCTTTCTTTCTTTCTTTCTTTCTTTTTCTGTTTCCAGCACAGAAATGCAAATTTATCAGTCCGTCTTGCTTCAGCCTTGGCCGTCCTGTTTGGCTGCTTTTCCTGGCTTAGCCCCCGCCGCACCCTGGGGACTCTCTCTTTGCCCTGAGGAGGTGGAGAGCTGGCTCCCGAGTCTACCCTCACAGCAGTGAGGAACAGACCCTCCTGTGTGTGACATCCAGCCCCAGGGTGCCCTTGCTTCTAGTGCACCCCACCTTGTGCAGAAGAGGGTGGCCTGAAAGAGCCCAGGAGGCGGCTGCTGGTGCACTGCGTTTTCCCTGCTGTCTCCTCTGCTCTTGAGGCTGACGCTCAGTGGCCAGGGGCGCGTGGCCGTGCTGATGTAGGGGCAACCTCGCGGTGTCTGTAGGTGTCTGCCGAATGCCAGGCATCGTGCTGCGTGCTCACCTGTGTCTCTCGAATGTCACCTAATCCTGAGAATCCTTGGGCAAAAAAAAAGCAGAACAGA
Organism: Myocastor coypus; assembly: GCA_004027025.1. Classification (NCBI taxonomy): domain Eukaryota; kingdom Metazoa; phylum Chordata; class Mammalia; order Rodentia; family Myocastoridae; genus Myocastor; species Myocastor coypus. The sequence goes on from PVJA010003365.1 coordinate 88,427, forward strand.
GAAGAGAAAAAATAAGAGAAGAAAAGACAAGACCAGGCTGGCCTGGGTTAACACTGTGGGGTTTTTTTTTGCAAGGCAAAACCCATCTGATGTAGATACATGCAAACAAATCTTAAAAGTTAAAGGAAATTGAACTTCAAATTAGATAATTATCTCCAAGGTGGACACTCATCTATCTTCCACTATTTAATTTACCCATTTTAGAAAACAAGGTCTCCAACACATATGAACATAGAATATTATGTATCTCTATAATACCTCCACCCCTTGACTTCAATAGTGACCCATTTATAAGGTTAAAAAGTTTCCCTGTATTCACATCTTTGTTATAGCCTTATGGTTTCAATTATTCTTAATATGGTTGGAAGCCTATTTTGTTTGTGATCTAACCTTGCTCTGAGGAGCTATTAGAAGTTGAGCTATCAGGAGAATCTCGGGGTTCTGGAGGAGATGATCTAAAGCATTTGAAGAGGATTTTGTGGGTGCTCCTGCCCTCTTTCTAGATTTTTGCCCACTCGTCTCTCTTCTACAAGGACTCTCTGTGTTCATGGCTGCAGAGAAATCTTCAACTACAATGAAGGCAGGACTGAAAGAGAGCCACTGTCTGACGTAGCATCGCATGGCAAGTGACACTAGTGGGTGTCCAGGATTCTCTTTGAGAGAGAGGACAGAGAGCTGTTGAAGAACGAGGTCTCCTGACATCTGGATGCCTTTAGCTGACTGCTTCCCGATGGGACTTAGCTATCTACAGAAATGCCCTAGGAGTTGGGACGAACCCCGCGTATGCTGTGACTCCAATCGCAATACTCGGGAGGTACATGGTTCGCTGCTAGGCACGCGCTAGCCCAACAGCTACCTGACCTTGTGTCGGTGCTTGGATGGAGGATGGCAGTGTGCTATTTTCCAAAGGTCATGGAAGATATGGTGAAAGCTGCCCTCGTGGGTGTTGGTCTGGAGGTTGTGGGTGTGGAAGGTGAGACACTGGGGGGCTGGCTCTTTGCTCCCCAGTAAGGTGTTTTTGAAGCTTCTTCTCTCTTTGCAGTCAAGGAAGCATGTCTGAAAGATAGGCTCTCCCAGTATCCCCCAAAGAATAACCTTGCCGTCTGTAATTCCATTAGAGCTCAGTGTTGCAGCTAGAGATAGAGCCATCGTAATCAATGAGTGTTTTTCTCAAGTTCAGATGTCTGAGAGTCATTTTCTTTCTGAGGGAGTGTTATCAGTTTCATGAATTCGTGCTCTGTATTTCATTAGCATTCTTCTAGCAAAACACGATTCTGAGTCATTTCTGAAATATCTGCTCTCGCCTGCAAGTTGTTTCTCAGTTTTTATAAAAATTGCCTTTTCTACTTACTGGCAAGAAAAGTTGAATACCACAGGAGCCTAAAATGGGTATGCCGAGAAAACACTCGGCTCACGTAAGAGCGGGGACCGAAGCAGCATTTCCTTCTCGGGCCACAGCCTTGATCGGGGCTGATCCCTCCTGAGAGGTGAAGGACAGAGAGAGCCAGCCTGAGTGCTGAGGATAAAATTCCTTAATGGGGCTCAGTGTGCACCGCCATGGCTTACTCAGAACTTCAGGCCAGAATGAGGCTCGGAAGCTGTCAGAGGACATTGAGTGACCAGAAAAAGGGAAACTGGAACCAGCAGGAAACAAAGCCGCTTGTCAACCACAGCAAGAGAGCGCTGGAGTTCCAGCCTCACCACAGTTTTGACCCCACACATGTGTAGTCACTGAAGGTGGCTCTGTCCCAGCCTGTACCCCATACCAAGGGGACACTTTCTTCGGAGTGAGCAAAACAAAAGTGTTCTTCACCATACCAGCTACTAATGTGGCCTCTTTCTTTTTTTTTTTTTTTTTTGTGAGAGGTCTTTGTGTCTACTACTCTGTCTAGTTCCTAAAAAAATCATCTGCCCAGATGGCCCTTAAGATACTGACTCAAATGGAGTTCCAGGGGTCTTGTCTGTGTGCCCACCTGCGGCTTCCAAGAACTCCCACAGCAATTCGCAGGCCTGGGCCTCTGTTCAAAGAGATGGCTTGTAAGAGGCTCGCTGTTCAAAGACACTCAGGGATGACCCTGCTTCCACACCTCTGCTCAATCCCAGATCCAAGGGTACATACATCTTCTGCCTCTTCAAAGGCCCAGTCATTCTGCAAAGTGCGACAGCTCTCAGTGGGGCTTAGTTTACTTCTGCAGAGATGGCTTGAATGATCTAAGACCAGCGCATGCCCACAAGGCCACTGTCATGCAGTTATTCTTCTCTGGTTGCTGGGGCAAAATATCCAACATCCAGAATTAAGGAAGGAAAAGTTTATCTGGCTCATAGTTAGTGGAGCTTTTAGTCTATACTCTGGCTAGCTCCAAGGCAGAGGGCAGCCTTTCATGGCAGCTGAAAACAGCAAAGAGCAAAGGGAGAAGCAGCAGCTCTGGCTTTCGGCAAGCCTCGCTCCCCTCCTTACACTGTGCCCAGATTATCTGCCCCAGAGCAGCGGTAGCACTGACACCCATAATCCTCCCACTGGATCATGAATTAATCACAAACTCTAGAAGCTGCCCCACTGACTACATGAAGCTTTGTGGTGGAGCATCTAGATATGAACCATAACAGCCACCCAGGAACTTCCAGAGACTTCTGGTTCACTGCAGTCGCTGGAGTGAACATGAAGGAATTTGCTTTCTGTGGCTCTCCTCTTGGAAGGAAGATACAGGGTCCTGAGGCCAAAAGCAGAGGTGGGACCTGAAGACTATGCTCCCGGGTGGTCTGCAGTTCCTTTCTGCACAAGAAAGAGGCCTTGGGCTGCTGTGGGAAGGTGGGTGTGACTCTGGGAAGCATCACAGGTTGGTTGGTCTCCTGTCCCTGTGTCACTGATGGAGGTAGAGGGAGGAGCTCCTGAGGCTGCCAAAGATGGACACCGAGGGCCCCACTCCCACTGTTCAGTAAGACCAAGAGTGGATAGGAAGTGGGGTACTGCCCTAGGGTAGGTATAGGGTCCCCCACAACATGCTCCGCTCAGGAAGCAGGTTCCCTTTCCCTCTGATCCCACTGTGGCCATGGGCCCCTGTCATCTGAGGAGTGACACTTCTGTGAGCCTGGCTGTCTGCCACTTACTGGCACTTTCAGGGAAGGGGCCTGGGTTCCTCTGCTTCAGGCCCCTCAGCTGCATGAGTCAGCATCTGGGTAGAGGCCACAGCCTAAGCCAAATAGCATAGCGGGGACAAGTGACATCCTCCCTCCCCACAAGAGTTGACAAGATCCATGGGAGAAGTAGAATCATTCTAACCAAGTAGAAGGCAGATACAGAGACTGGGTTTTAGACTTATTTTAGAAAATTACTATTCTTAAGCATATTTCTATGGTGCCATTCATTATTGTTAGAATAGGCACATATAGCAGGGACTAAGCCTGTGTCTTAAGGAACTGAACTGGCGGTTCTGGCTGATCCACAGAGGAATGGCATAATAGCTGCCCATGTACGATAACTGGACAGCAAGCCACTGCTGAGCACTGTTGGATGGACTTGTCCCAGAGGTAACACACAGCCCACAGAGTCGACCAAATCAGGCTGGGGACCCGAGGAAGTTGGCTGAGCAGTGGAACACTTCCAAACATACTTTTTCTTTCTTCCATGGTTTTGCGCACTACCATATTCTGTGCGTCTGGAATTGGGCTCTTGGCCTCTGCTTGGGGACAGTTTGCTAAGTGAATGTTTCAGAGCATGCAAGGGCCATCTGTGTGGAACAGACAGTAGGTGTCCTTAGGCATTAGATTAGTGACTTTCCTCTCAAGCTACCTTTCCTGAAAGCAAGAGTTTCTGGGATAGTTGTGTGGGGACAGGTGCTTCAAAGACCTATGTCCAGGGACAGAAAGGGGCTGTCATTTGTCCCAGACTCAGCCGGCTGTATCTTTAGTCAGTAAGGCTGTGAGGGAAGCGCCTTGCACGAATTAGCCGATCCTGCGCTTCTTGCATCAAGGAGCTTCAGTATCCACATTTGTCAAGGAGACTGCTGTGTCACCATCAGCGCTGTTGAGAGAAGACTCATTTCCCATAGCTACCCAAGTGCCCTTGCTTTCAAGTTCAACCCAAGAAGTAGCAGAGTGATTGTTCTTCGGGCAGATCTGGTGCAGAGTAACCACAAATGCCAGTCCCTGCGATGGTTTCTAATTGAATCTGACTTTCTTCGTTAACGCCTGTCCTTGCCCCCAGCAGCAAACTGACAAGTAGGACTCGCCTTTGTGAGGTGAACCGATGGGGCTGATAACCAGCAGCTTGTATTAATTTTTCCTGATAATCTCACGGTACTTTTAATGAGATCAGCGGCAAACATGCCACTTTCTGGGGCAAGTTAATTTGTCCTTGCGAAACAAGGTGTCAGCAATTTTTATTTCCTTTGTGTCTGACATCTAACAGGCTGACAATGGCTGTGACCTCGTATTTTCAGCTGTACTGCAGGGAGGACAAGATTTTGCCAAGAGCAATAAAGTCAGTGCCGCCCAAACTCAAGCAGGCGGTCACCATTTGGAGAGTGGCAGGCTGGGAGTTTCCACTTTGGATGCCATGGTGAAGCGGGTTGTCATGGAGCAAAGGACCAACGAGATGTTGAAGTAGGCAGCCAGGTAGCTGCTCAGCACCCACCAAAGCCGGCCACGTGGAAGTGGAGGCTGCACACAACTTGACCCTCTCCATTGCCCATGTTCACATACTGCGATTTGTAGCCAAGAAAATTGCCCCACTGTCTCCTCCATCCTTTCATTTCCAAAATCTTCCTGCCTCCCACACCCTCCAAATATATCAGCTTACCTTTCTATCATGGCCCAAAGAGTTTTTTGTTTGTTTGTTTGTTTTGTGTGTATGTTTAGAGAAGGGTCTACAGGGTGTTCAGTGTCTCACTACTAGATCAGACTCACAGTGGTCTGCCTATGCACAGCCAAGAGCTGGGATTACAGGCATGTGCCACTACAATCTGTCTCAGTTTCAATCTCAGCATGCCCCCCGGGGCAGGGCCAGCTCAACAGGACTGGGGATTGAACCCCCAGGCCCTGCGCCTGCTTGCAGGTGCTTTAGTTCACTGAGCTATTTGCTTGGCCCAAATGTTTTGATCACAGTATTCTGTATTAGAGAAGTCTTCATCTTCTCCTCCATGTATTTCTTACATTTACTCCTTTAATAAAAGCTTAGGATGACATTTTGCACTGGGAAGCTCATAGCATCCCATTGAAAATGAACTTTCTCTTTCTTAAGCTGGATGGAGGGGAGCCTGCAGTGGTTCAGTTTGTAACAGCACTGGAAGTTTCAATAGGGCACCGCCAGCTTTGCAGAAATGCCAGGCGGGCTTGACAGATTTCTTTCTTGCTTCTGCTCATTTTATTAAGAAACCCGTTAAAAACAAGGGTAGCACATACCTGTAATCCCAGTACTCTGGAGGCAGAGGCAGGAGAATTGCTGTGAGTTTGAGACCAACCTGGGCTACATAGTGAGCTCAAGGCCAGCCTGAACTACACAGTGAGACCCTGTCTGGAAAAAAAAAAAAAAAAAAAGAACAAGGACAAGAGTCTGCCTCCAGAGCCTCTCCATCTGGTTAGGTATTAGCCTCACTTACATGACTGGCTGTGAACACGACGAGCCTGCTACAACTCAGCAAGAGGTGGAGAGGCTGGGAGCCTGCAGCGCTGTGTGACAGGGCCAAGTCCCCTTCTTTGCAACTTGTGATTGGCAGCTAGGGGTGGTGGGTAGGTGACAACTGTGCCTGGGAAGGAGCTTGCCTTCCACTGAGCCAGTCTGTTTTATTATCTTACTTGGTGTGAGAAGAAGCAAACCACTGGGAAGAGATCGTCAGGCAGAGAAGCTTGGGACCCAGGGCAATTCAGGAAATGCTGGGTAGTTAGTGAGCAGATGTTTGCAACGATGGCATGGACGTTTCAGCTGGTGGCACTTGGGACCCCACGCGGACACAGCCTG
>PVJA010003366.1:0-96010 GCA_004027025.1 Myocastor coypus
CCTGCCTGCCTGCCTGCCTGCCTGCCTGTCTGCCTGCCTGCCTGCCTGCCTCTGTCTGTCTGTCGATCTCCCCCACCTCGCTCTCTCCCTTACCTCCCTTCCTCTCTCATTCTTCTCTTCCCCATCAGTACTGTTGCCTTTATGTTTGCTTCTGCTCAAACCCAGGGCTCTTGCTCTAGCACAAGGTCACAAAATGACACTTTGTGGGTACACTTTTTAGCAACGTAAGACACACTGCAGATTCACACAGTTATCGTGAGGCTTCATTTTAATTTGTTTGTATTGCTAAGATTTTTGTAAGAAAATAAAAATCCATGCTGTCTTCAGATCCCTTCTACTGCCGGACGGGGAAGCCACACGGCATCCTCCACCCTCAGCAGCGAGCCTGTCCCTGTCCATGGCAGACATGTTCTTCATCTACTGTTGGATCTTTAGAGGTTAAAGGTGTCCACGGCTCAGGTGAGCGGGCCTCTTATTCACTCTCTTTCATTCTATTGTTTTTGTTGCTTTCGATGCCTATTTGCTGATGACTACCAAGTAAGTACCTGTCTGTACTAGATCTTTATCTAGTTGTCTTTTAGACATCCCCAACTAACTTTTCCAAAGCTGAAATACATTTTAAATTTACTGCACTTTTCTACTTTGGAGTCTTTCATTGGATTTTATGTCTCCTTTGAGGTGCTGTGACTCTGTACTTTAATATCCTCATTTATATTCACCAGTTCCTTGGTAGCATTCTTGATAATATTTATTATTTATGCCTACATGTTTGACATGCTTATGCTGCACAGTAGGTAATGTTCTGTGCAAAAGAAAAAGTAAAACTGCCACCATTATGAAAATGCACAAGTGAAGAGATACAAATGGCACATAAACACATGAACAAATTTTCAATGTCTTTAGTCATTCAAATGATGCAAATTAAAACAATGCTGAGATACCATCTTATACTAAAAAATATGGCTATCATCAAGTCAACCAATAAAAAGTGCTGGAAGGGCTGTGAGGAGAAAGGAACTCTTTTTCCACTGTTGGGAGTGCGAGCTGGTACAGCTATTATGGAAATCAGTATGCAGATTCTTTAAAAAGCCAGGATTGGTGGCTCCATTCAAGCCAGCTATTCCTTTCCTAGGTAATTTTCCAAAAGAACTGAAACCATCAGACCACAACAATATAGATGCACCTATGTTTACAGAAGTTGAATTTCTCATAGCTAAATCTTGGAAACAACCCAAATGCCAATCAACTGAGGAATGGATCAAAAAGATATGGTATTTTACATAATGCAGTATTACTCAGCTATAAAAAAGATAAAGGGCTGGTGAGATAGCTCAGCTGACTAAGCATCTGCTTAGGCAAATGCAGGGACCAGGGTTAGATCCCTGGTACCACATGCAGCTCTGACCCCACCCCCAGGTGCATTAAGCTGGCCACTGAGACCTGGCATGGTGGTGTAGGCCTGTAATCCCAGTGCTGGGGAGGTTGAAAACAGGACGATCACTACAAGTCCAGGCTGTGTAGTGAGATCCTATACAAATATATAAAGACAAGATAAATTTGAGGCTTTGTCGGTCCATGGATACAACTCGAGACTGTTTTGGTAAGTGAAATAAATCAGACCTGCATGTGCAAACATCGTACTGTCTTGCTAGTGTGAGAAAATAAAAGAGTAAATCTGAAAGGTGCAACAGACACTGTGAAAGGGAAAGAATTTATCCAATGGGAAGGAAAAACTGGGATGGGGAAGAGGACAATAAAAAGAAGGGAAAAGATAGATTTAAGTATATATGCAGGATAATGTGGGTAATTGTACTACCAATTGCTGCTGGTCTTGCTTGTTATGTAAACTTACTAGCACTTTATTTTTCTTGTTTTTGCTGGCTGATATCCGCATCTGTTACCTTAGCAATGTACCCATTAATTGATAAAGCTCATCCTTTGTGTTTTCACACAGAATGTAGTTGTTCACTTTTAAACTGAGCGAGGAAAATTTATAAATATATTCTATACTTCTTTTTAGATGTTAGATTTTAATCATTTCACATGTGATTGTTTTTTGTGGTTACTTGCAGGATTATTATATTTTTTAATTCACATTCTGGAAGGGATTTGATTGTCTTCAGGATGAAGTTTATTTGGATTTTGATTTACAAATGTTTTGACTAAGTACTTTATTTTTGTCCATAAAAGCTTCCATAATTACTGTAACTGTGGTATAACAGGAGGCAAATTAAATTTCTTTTTATGTAACTAGCGTCTGAGATATGTTTATAAAAATTACTCCGCTGCTTTATAACCTTTGAAAGCTTATTCCTTCCTTTTGAAGACCGTTTCCTCTGGTGAAGTGTTACCATTTGGCAAGGCTTAAGTAAGGCTTCCATCATCTGAGATTAGACTGGATTGAAAGGTCAAGTGATTTTAGACTTTAAAGTTACAAAATTTGAGTTATAATTCTATTAAGAATTTATTACAGTTCTCCTAGAAATCCATTACCTGAGTTATGTGTCTAGCTGTGTCTGGTGGTGGAGGAGTTGGCTTTTTTTATACCATTAAATACTCAAACAGGCCACACTGTTTACAATCCTCCCTCCTCTCTTCCCTGTCCCTCTATCTCTTCTTCTCTTCACTCCACCCTCAGTTTGTAGCTTTTGGCATTTCTGAAATTGAGTTGGATGAATATTTTGAACTGGAGATGGAAGCTCGCTAGATTCTAGGTTTCAATATTTTGATTCACAAAGTCCTCCTGCACAAGAGCCATTATTCGAGGACAATCTGAAGGGATTCCCTATTCCAAACTCATATTCTCAGAAGATGTGATGTTAATAACAATGAAATCTGAAAGAAGTCTACGAAGGCTGCTACTGTCTTCAAAACTATTTTAACTACTTTGAAATTAGTGACAACAGCTTTTGTTTAATTTATAAAGCATAGCTACATTTCAGTCTAAAGTACAAGTCTTACATGAACCCGATCGGCGTGAAATAGGTGAGATACCTTTGAAGCAGTATGTTAATCAGACCAAGACAGTTCCACACCTGAGTACAAAATAGGTGAAGGGGGTGGGTGTGCTGCTCATGGCGCTTGCCCGCCAACTATGGCGCCTTTCCTGCCCCTCTTGGGGAGTCTGTGCTATCTCAACCTCTCTTTCCAATTTGGGAATTTGTTATACATATATATATATATATATATATATATATATATATATACACACACACACACACATACACATATACATTTTAATATATACATCTATCTATCTATCTATCCATCCATCTAGGACAGGATCAACAGGGTCTACAGGACCTCACTATGTAGATCAGACTCACAGTGATTCTCCTGTTTTCAGCCTCCCAAGGGCTGAGGTAACAGGTGTGTGCCACCCCGCCAGGTCTCAATCATAGTCTCAGTGTGTCTCGGGGGCAAAGCTGGCATGGCATGTCCGAGGATTGAACCCGGGCTGCTGCACTCTACCTAAACAGGTCCTTTAGTCCACTGAGCTATCAGGCTGGCCCTGCTCAAATTTGGAATTTATCAAATGACTATTTTTAGAGATATTTAGAAACATATTTTGGCGATGTTTGTTTACATAAAATTGAAAAGCTCTGGAAAATAGTAACGACAATATATTTCGATCTAATGATCAGCGGTCGTCTGATAACAGCTTACCAATGATAGGAATAGCCTTTAGTTTTTTAAAAAAGAGGGCAATAGAGGGAGCGAGTGATGCAATGTAGGAGACGAAGTTAAAGTTTGGCCTAGAGCTAACCTTTCCTAAGCCTGAAATGAAGATCAGAATGAACTCAAGCTGTTTTCCCCGCGTCCCAGTTTGTGCAGCATGTTACTGGGTTTTCTTGGCGTCTCCCATGAGGCGTGTGCGGTTGCCACTCAGCGTGCATTCCGGCATGGGAGCTGCCATTGTTGCGGATCGCCAGAGTAGTCAACTTACTGGTCTTGTGCTTTTATCTCTGCGCTGGTTAGTTGAGGACCATCTGCTTCATGTTTAATTGGGTAACTCTGGGTTTTCCTGACTGGTAGCTGCAATTCGTACAGTCAGATTTCAAGGAAATTTCAGGGTATTTGATCAGTCATGTCATCGCTCTGTCACCTTACATCATTGGCGGAACTGGAAATATCTGAGCCGGAAGAATGGACTTGGGCGGGCGAGGCTGAGGTGAGTCCAGCGTTCGAGTGGGAGGAACGGCTTCTCTCCCGAATCATGAGCAGCTACTCTTGGTCTTCCCTTCTCAAACAGGAAACGCACAAGTGGCTGATCCGCATGTAATATATCATTCACTTTTTAATCTAGTCTTGGCTCGTGACCCCAAGTGAATGGTGCCGGTTGCTGGTGCAATACTGCGGGTTCCACACGCGTGTGGCGTGCTCTTGTGACCACTCCGTGGCGCGGTGGGCGTGCAACACTGGTTTGCCACAGAGCAGGGAATCGCCTCCTCATCCCCGGCCTTCTTGCCGATGGTTCATTTGCAGGGCAACCACACTGATGCGCGGTACTGAGCCCCAGTCCAGTTTTGGCTGGGCCAGAGAACCAGAGCTAATGAATGCATCTCTTCTTCAGGATTTGCATTTTCTTCTTTTGCTAAAAATCTACAATACTTTGGCTATGTGTTATGGTTTATGTCTAGTTGTCCCCCCAAAGCCCCATGTAGTCATTGGGCGGGGACTTCTAGAGTTTGAGACTTGATCCATGATCCCTGGGATTATAGGTTTTAGTACTGATGGGATTATGGGTCGAAGTACTTCTGGGATTATGGGTGTAGCCTAAGTCGGAGGCTAAGGTGGAGAGCCGGGATGTAATATAAACAGAGACAGAGAGATAGATTAGAGCTGTTGCTGCTGCTCTGCTGCCATGATTGATTGGCTGCCTCTGCCACCATCTTGCTGCTGTTCTGCCGCCATGAACTGGATGTTCTCCGCCCTGCTCTGCTCAGCCTTGGGCCAGCCGAATATGGATTGAAACCTCCATGAACTGTGAACTAAATAAACCTTTCCTTCCTTCATTTTGAGTGTTGGGTATTTGTCCCAGCAACCAGTAAAAAGTAACCAAGACACTATGCATATATTATTTTAAGTGATTTTTTTTCTTGTAAAATATTAGTGTATGTTTGTGACCCGTAATGATCAACTCATCTTAGGGAATGACATGTATGCATAATACAGCCTGATCATTTTTACTCACTGTAATCTCCCTCCCTGGCTCGCTCCTTTCTTTCCCAAGTCCTCTTTTCATCTCCTCACTTTTCACCTCTCCCTTGCCTATCATCTCTCTTTTACTTTGTTCTTTATTTGTATTTCATTCTTTCATATCAGAGTAACCATAGGATATTTAACCTTCTGTGTTGAACTTATTTCCCAAAGTGTTACAATCGTGAGATTCACCACTTTCCTGCCAGTGACTCAAAGCTCCCCATCGCTGGGGCAGAGTTGGACTCTATTATGAATGTAGAACACATTTTATTCACCACTCACCAGTGGGTAGATGTATATAGGTCCCTTCAAGATTCAGTTAGGGCTCTGCTACTATAAACAAGGTGTGCATCTATGATTGGTGACAACTTCTGAGGATTCTCCCAAAGCAGTTAAGGAGTATTTTCAATTGAATTTTTCATGTCACATTCTCTTTCTTGCCTGTAAATGATTGGTCACTTGCCTATGTTAATTATGTTGCTCTTACTGAAATAAAAGGACCGTTTTCCATATGAGACCCATGGTGCGATGGTTTTTAACAAAGTGCTCTCCCAAAGGCTCGTGTTCTCAACAGTGAGGCTTTGGGGAAGTGAAGAATTATGGGTACTTCCGGCTGACTGGCTGTTGGGAGGTGGTCTGCTCAGAAGACGTGGGCCTCTGTGGGCATGCTCTGGAATGTTCTGTCTCTCTTCCTTGCTGCTCTTTGATCTCTGGATGCTTCCTCTCTGCCATGTCGTGCGCAGCCTTCCTGTTTCGTGGCTCTTGGCTATTGCGTGGTGCTTTGAAGCCTTCCAGGTATAGACTGAAACCTCTACAAACTATGAACCAAACAATACCTTTTTCCTTTAGTTTGTGGACATCAAATATTGTGTTTCATCGATAAGAGAGTAACTAAAACACATAAAGAGACTGCCTCTTTCTCTGTAAAGCAGTGTATTGAGAATATTATCTATTATTAATATAATATATAATATATATTAATGACATTATTTATAAATTAACATGCACAGGAATAGTCTCCAAGGTAGGCTGATCTATTACTTTTAGCACTTTTACTGAGTTTTTATTGACCTTTAGCAGTATTTCCTCTGACTTGATTCTAAGATTTTAAAGCTTTTTGGAAATAGCAGTTTGTGTGTTCTGATGTTGTTCATGGTACCCAATGTAGTATTCAGGAACTACCAGACTCTTACATGTATGAAATTTCACTTGATGTGATGATAATGAACCACTGTACCCAGAGAGGAACAAACCATAAGCAGTAAAAGGCTACCTCTGCATTTCAGAGATGTCAGTGCCCAAGTCAGCCTGGTAAAATAGGACCATTTCTAATCTCCCTCAGTCTCATAGATCGATAATTGTACATCATGACAGTTAACCAGGATATTTCCAAATGTACATGAATATAGATATCTTTGTTTACTTTTGAGATCCATTTGTGTTTCCTTTCTTTGAACTACATTTGTCTGAATCATTTTTTTGTTGCTGAGACTTAATACGTGACACCCACAACTTAAAGAAGGAGAGAATTACTTGGGCTCACAGTTTGTAAAGGTTTCAGTTCACAATTGGCTGGGTCCAAGGTGGGGCTGTGAGGTAGAAGGCCAGGGCAGAGGCAGTTCAGGAAGGTGCGGTTCCAGGAAGTAGATAGAGCATGATGGGAAGGGGGAGATAAGCACTTCCGGGTCATGCCTTCAGCAGCCCACCTCTTGACTGAAAGTCATCCATAATCTCATCTGCACACTACTCCACTGGTGAATACCACATCCTAGTGATTCAGTCGCCTCCCCAACACTCCACCCATGAGGCTTTGGGGGAACTTCTGGATACAGACTATACCAATATCTCTATCCTTTTTCTATTATTATATTAATTTTCTTCCTGAATTTTAGAAAGCCTTTTAATTTGAGTGACATTTGGTTATGAATGCTTTTCTCAACATGTCATCTTGTGATTATCCTCATGGCACTTTTTGTCATATATATACTTTACTATAATCAAGTCTTTTTGACTTTAACAAGTCTGTAGTTCTGTGTCACTGTTAAGGAAGATGATCACTAGATGCTTTCTTCTTGAAATCATCTAGCTTCATTTTCTCTACTTAAATATTGCATCAACTTTGAATTTGTCAGTTGGAAGAAGGGTCCTTTTTTTTAAGACAGCAACAGAGTTGTTGAAAACCGAGTGTAGAGCCCCCCACCCCACCCCAATTGTCATCTGTGTCGTGTGCTCAAGTTGCTTCTCCATCTGGATAAGATTCTCTTCTGTTCTACTCTTCACTCTGTTCCACTCCACCTCCACTCCTGATCAACAAGGTAACTTCCAAATATTTTCCAAAAATACTCTCTGAATGGGGAGTTGGAGATCCAGATCTATCTGGAGATTTGTGACTTTTAATCTTTTGACCACCTGCTGGGAGTACAATTATTAGTATTGTGGTTTTGATTTCTACTTTAAACGTTACTAGTGGAATTGAACATCTCATATGTGCCTCAGCCTTTGGATTGCTTTTTCTTGTGACATACATGCTCATATCTCTTGTATATTTTTCTATGAAATTTTCTTTTCCTTATGGATCATGGGAACTTTAAAAATATATCCTCATATTTTTCTGAATTTATTTTGTAGAACACTGAAGGGCTCAGATTAAAAAATGGCCCTCCCTACCCACTGTAGGGTATTTCTTTACTTCTCCTGGGGGGCAGTGGGTTGCTACTCTCCTGTGAATAACTAACTTTAGTGTTATGGTTTATGTCTAGTTGTTCCCCCAAAGCCTCATGGAGTCATTGGGCGGTGACTTCTAGAGTTTGAGACTTGATCCATGATCCCTGGGATTATAGGTTTTAGTACTGATGAGATTATGGGTGGAAGTACTTCTGGGATTATGGGGGTAGCCTAGGGCAGGAGCTAAGGCGGAGAGCCTGAATGTAATATAAAGAGAGACAGAGAGACAGACTAGAGCTCTAGCTGTTGCTGTTGCTCTGCTGCCGTGTTGCTTGGCTACCTCTGCCACAATATTTGTTGCTGTTCCACCACCATGAACTGGATGCTCTCTGCTCTGTTCCACTCAGCCTTGGGCCAGCCGAATATGGACTGAAACCTCCACAAATTGTGAGCTAAATAAACCTTTTCTTCCTTCATCTTGAGTGTCGGGTATTTGTCTCAGCAACGAGTAAAAAGTAACTAAGACATTTAGTTCTTGGCCTGAGAATTCTCTCATTAAAATGTAAATTCAAATTACAAAGCCAGTGAATTAGGTCTATTGTTAAACTCCCAGAAAGGTCTGTTTTCAATCAGCCATGGTAGTATTAAGTATTATTTAAAGAGTATGGCTCTAATATTTAAAAATCATTTAATTTTTCCTCATTTTATTACTGCACATTAGTTATTCAAATTAGTTGGCTTGAGTTTGGCAGATTTGTACATCCCCACACCATTCATAAATCATCTCCTATTGCCCTGATTGTTCCACCCACTCCCTAGTTTTACATTTTTGGATTGATTTCATGTATGTTGTGTATTGTGGTCATATTCATAGCTCGTATTATCTATCTATTCTTGCACTTTCTCCTTGACTACCATGAAAATCTTAATTTTTTTTTACCAGCTCAACTATATCAGCTACAGAGAAATAAGTACTTACGCCTATGTGGAATCTACAAATATGCATCTCCAAGAAGTTGAGAATAAAGTGGCAGCTACCAGGGCCGACAAGATAGTTCAGCAGTCTAAAGTGCATGCTTACAAAGCTCAGGTGAGTGCACGAGTGCAGGAATGATGGTTCAATCCTGGGCACCACGTGCTGCTCAGCTCAGCCTTTCCCCCAGGTTGGGCAGAGCCAGTCCCCCCCACCCCCCAAATGGTGGTTTCCAGACTCCAAGGAGCAGGATGGGGAGAGGTCGATCCGTAGGTCCTAAGTGACGGGTGGATATGAACAGGAAGCTCTGGGCTACTATTGCTCAATTTAGATAACAATTATGCTCTGTATAGTTCAAAAACTAGAAGAAAAGATACTGTAAGTTTTCAGCCTAAGTGGTAAATATTTGAGAAAATACAAAAAAGTGAAGCTGACTTAAATGTGATTCTATGTATACATGCACGAGACGTTACATGTTACCCAATTAACAAGTAGAGGATTCATGCATTAATAAAAAAAAGACAAGTCTGCTGAAAACTTTATTCATAGCAAGTTTCTGGAATACAGATGTTCGGTGACAGATGGATTTTCTCACCTACTGCCCCAGTGTTAGCACGGGGACACCTGCTCCCCATTTGTCCCTGTTGAAAGGTGTCTCTAGTCAGTGTTTTCTTTTTTTAAAATTTAATTTAATTTATTTTTTTGGCAGGACTAGGGTTAGAACTCATGACCTTGAACTTGCCAGGCAGGCACTTGTGCCATGGAGCTATCTCCCCAGCCCCTTCCTTGTTTTTTTTTTAAATTTTAAAGAGATAAAAGATAAAACAAAACTTCAAAACAAGATAATAGAAGGGCAACAATTTACATCTTTAAATTAGTTACTTGGGGCACCATGACATGTGCATTTAATCGTAGCACAAGTGTTAGCATAAACATTACCACAAACCTTTCCTTTCAATGAACCAAGACAAATTGGTAGTGTAAGTCTCTTAACTATTGTGTGCGTGTGTGTGTGTGTGTGTGTGTGTGTGTGTGATCTATATCTATTTTTTCACTTTGAATATTCTCTTCTCATTTCACAATATCTATTGTGCATTTTTGATCTTATTTACTCTTTCAGCTTTTTTATACTAGAGAGACAATATGAAGTTATACATGTGTTTCTGGTTTATTCCACTTGGAGGCATGGTCTGGAGATGCTTCCGTTCACCTACAAAAGTCTCCAGTTTGTGTTTTGTTATGGCAGAGCAATATTCCATTGTATAAAAAGACCACATTAAAAAAAATTCATTTCTCTGTTGATGAACATTTGGGGTTGTTTCCAACCTATAGCTGTTAGAAGTTCTGTTTCTATAAAATGACTTTACATATACAGTTGTATTATAATGTTTTTAATTCTTCAGGGAAATTACCCAGTTGAGGAATAGCTGAGTCAAATGGGAGTTTTAATCCCAGTGTTTTGAGTGATCTCCATGCTGATTTCTACAGTGGATGGAACAGTCGTGCTCCCAACAACAGATGATCCCTTTTCTCTCACAGCCGCTCCAGCATTTGGTTTTTTTTTTTTTCTTTTTGAGACAGGGTGTCGCTAGGCAGTTCAGGCTGGTCTTGAGCTCACTTTGGTAGCCTAGGCTGGTTTCGAACTCGCACCAATCCTCCTGCCTCAGCCTCCCGAGTGCTGGGATTATAGGCGTGCGCCACCACGCCCGGCTTTTTTTCTCTTTTTTTTTTAAATTTTGTTTTTTTTTCAGCATTTGGTATTGGTTGGTTTGCTGATAAGAGCCATTCTTTCTGGGATAAGATGAAACCTCAGTATTGTTTTAATTTACATCACTCAAATGACCAGTGATACTTAACTTTTTTTTTTTTTTTTTTGTATATTGACTTGCTATTTGCATTTCTTCATCTGAGAAATGTATACTCATTTCAGATGCCATTTGTGGATTGCGTCTTTAAACTTGGGAGTTTGATATTTTTCAGTTCTTTATATGTTCTTGGTAGTGATCCTTTGTCTGAGGAACAGGCGGAAAACATTTTTTCCCATCTTGTGTGTTGTCTCTTCAATCTGTTGGTGGTTTGTTTTGGTGTACAAAAGCTTGAAAAAGACTTTGATTCTTTGTGATAGCTCCTATGTGATTGGAATTTTATTCATAATGTCTTTGCTTACACTAACGTCTTCAAGAGTTTTACTTACTTTAACTTTCAGCAGAGTTAATGTTGCTGTTTTAGTATATGGGGCTTTGATTAATTTTAAATTTAATTTAGTGGATTGTGAGTGCTATGGCTCCAATTTTAATCTTCATTAATGTGCAAAGCCAGTGCCATTTATTAAAGAGGCTATCCTTCTAGCGAAGGTGTTTGTCCCCTTTGTCAAAGATAAGGTAGTTAATTACATCTGGAGGTGTTTCTGCATCTTCTAATCTGTTTCTCTGATCTTTGGATCCACTTTTTTTTTTCCTAGTGCCATGCCATTTTTGTCACAGTAGATTTATAGATTTTTGAATCGATATTCATTAAGAAGATCAGCCTATAGTTTTCTTTCTTATTTGGGTCTTTACCAGTTTTGGTATCAAGGTAATGCTTGCTTCTAGAAATGAATTTAGGGATATTTCTTCCATTTCAATTTCATTAAAGAGTTTTGGAAGTAGTACTATTAAATCTTGTAGAACTCAGCACAGAACCTGCCAGGGATAGGACAGGACTTTTTTTTTTTTTTTTTAATATATTTGGTACAAAGTCCTATATAGATGACTTGTTTCTTTTCCCTAATAGCTTTTTTAGATCCTATTCTTGTGTTGAATTTCTGGAATCTTGATTATGATATTCCTGGCTATAGATTCTTTTTTTACCCTGGCTAGTAGGAGTTTTATATACCTCACTTAGGTGATATCAAATTCTCATTTCCTATCAGGGAAGGTTTTGTGTCTGTGTGTGTGTGTGCCATGGTATCTTGAGTAGTTTCTTTTTTTTTTAATATCATTTGTGCTAGCTCCTGCTGCTTTCATTGACTCCAAATGATCTTATTCTTCTTTGCTTCATGTAGCAGATGCTGGATTAATTTCTCATGGTCCCTTGCTAGTTTTAAGAAGTCTTTCTTTTCATGAACATAACTACATGCCTGTCTTCTAGATCTAAGATCCTATTCTTTCACTGGCTTATTCTGCTGTGGTATGTTCAATGGAAATTTTACTTTCTTGGGTATATGCTTGAACCTGCCTTATAGATTCCAGTTCTTTCCTATGCTGAGCATTCATGGCTTCCATAGTTTTCTTAAGCGCCTCTATTTTTTTTTTTTTAAATCTGTATATGCTCTAGATTTGCTAAGCATGGTTTTCACTGTGGACACCAGGTCTGCAGTTATCTTAAAAACTATGTCTGATTTGATTTCTTGAAAAGCCTCCTTCAACTGCATTGTTATTAGCACTTCACAGAGGCCCGGTGGGTGGCTTTTGTGTTGTCCCACCTCGCTGTCCCCTGTGTTTTCCGCTAGCAAACTGGCTGTCTCAGATTGCGTCTTGCTTAAGTGTCTTCTCATTTTCTTGTCTTTTTAAAGTTTAATTCCTGGGACAATGCATGTAAAATGCCTGTGGTAGTTTGCTTTATTTCTAGTACCTAGAACCCTTAGGAAATGACTATTTCACTAAGGTATCTTCCAGGTATATCTTGTGTTGGGGTTTTGAGTATTTTGCAAGATCCTATCTTCAATTGGTGATGAAAAGTTGCTGGGCATTGGCAGCACAGTACCGTGCCCCAGGGTTTTCTATGGCTCTTAATCAATCTCAGTCTTGCAATATCAGGAAGGGTAGCTATTTAGAACAATTACGTCACACTGGATAAAGTGGTGCCATCAGCAATAATAGTAGCAACAATCACATCCTAGAAACTGACAATCTGAGGTACCCATTAATTTGCCACATTTAAATTATTAAGCAGATTTGTAGCTATGTAACAATATCTAAAACAGATCAGAAAATTATATGCAGTATGTAAGGCTTTAATATATGATTTTTACCCTCAGTGTTTAAAATTTGAAAGTGCAACTGAAAAATGGAGAGATAGAAGAAGAGGAAGAAATTAGAAGGAAGATTGGAGGACAAGGGTTTATGCTGACTTTGAGAAACTGGTACAGAAGGATGGAGAGAAAGGGAGAAAGAAGAAATAGAAGGAAGAATAGAATAGAACAGCAGCTACAAAGAGGCTAGAAACCACACTGGCCCCATCCAAAATCAAGGTCACACAATGAAGGAGAAAAACAAAAACAAAATAAAAAACAAAGCCACATCAGCAACGAAGAACAAACAAGAGAGAACAAAAAACGTCACTTCCAGGTTTGTCCCTTTTGTCTCTGGTAGACAGTGTGTGGATAGAGTTCCAATCTGTGCTGCTTTGTTTCAGCAAGCCAGCAGTAGCGTTTTGGTGGGGGTAGAGAATAACCCCAACTAGTCAGTACGCTCTGGCTGAGACCAGACTCCTTCTACCTGCAGCCGTCAGCACACCTTCTGTGGGCTCCGGCCCTGCTGGGAGCTGCTAGGTGGAGCAAGCAGAGGCTGTGTGTGTTGAGTGCAGGCCCCCCCTCTCCGAGATGGCTCCTGGCTAACTGCTCTCTATCATGGGACAACAGAGCCCTCAGCGCTCACTGCCAGCTGGTTCAGTCCTTCACATCGGCTGCTCCCCTCCACGCTGCTTCTCTCCATGGAGGCCTCTGGGGTGGCCAGCAGTCACCACAGGTCCTAGAGTTTGAATCTCCCCTTTGTGCAGTGAGTCCCATCTTGGCCAGAAGGTGCTGGGAGCTGCCTACTTGCTCCTTGTTGAAGTTTGTCCCTTCACTCTCTCTGTGGACTCCATTTGCATCTCAGGTCCTTCCCAGCCTAGGGGCTCCACTTGCTGCCCTCTTGTCTCTGTCACGTTGCCACAGTCCAGCATCTGGAGGCAACAGTTGCGTAAGCTCTTCCTCAGCTGCTTGCCACTCTGCCATCTTGGTGTTGATCTAATCTGTTTATTTTTATTTATTTTTTTGGTTTTGTTTTTGGTATTGAGAATTGAACTCAGGACTTTGTGCCTGCCAGGCAGGCACTGTGTCACTGAACTGCATCCCCAGCCCTCTTCTCAGTTTTTAGTGTTGAGTAAAATTATAAAAGTTAAACATTTAATTTTGGAATAACTTTAGATATACAAAATATTTATGACAATAGTAGAAATTTCTTGTTTGTCTTTCAACCAACTCTGTCTCTAGTTATACTTTCCATAACTGTGGAACTGTGGAACATCTCCAAAACTAGAAACCAGTTCTGCCTCAGCATGATTAGTTCAGCTCTAGCCTTTATTTGAATGTCACTACTGTCACTTTTCTACTGCTACTCAGTCAGGTACCATATCGTATTTAGTTGTGTATCTCTCTTCTATCTGAGTCTGTGACAACTTCTGATTTGCTATTTCTGATGTTGATAGCTCTGAGCAGTGCTGGTTGGAGATTTTGTAAGAGCTTTCAGAGTTTGTATTGTTTCTATCATTGTTAGTTTGGGACCATGATTTTTATAAAGAATGTCACAGAAGTGAAATGCCCTTTTTGTTACGCCATATCCGGGGGCACCATCTGTGTACAGGACGCTGGCCAGGTCACGTTCACTCAATCACCTGGCCACAGAAGTACTTGCCAAAGGTTTCCCGTGTAAAGTTGATCTGTTGACTCATTGTTAATAGCTACGTTCTTCGGATTCTATTGTAACAGTAACAGTATCTTTTCATAAGTCACACATCCTCAAAGTTCTGTTCCAAGTGTTGTATGCTGACCTTTTCTGCAGTCGAGACCTGTGGTGAAGTTCCACTCTTTCTGATTTGCTTCTTCTCTGCTGGCTCATAGGATGAGTTAAAATTCTTGCTCATTGCCTGCTTCTTAAGGGGAAATGACAAAGTACGAATCCCAGAGGGATCGGGTAGAAACTCCCTTTTCTTCACCATTTCAGTGACATCTGGTTTCGACCCCAAGTGCCTGAAATCACATTGGTTGTCCTCTTCCGGCCGAGGCTCTGGAGAGACCCACATCTTGGTCCCTCTGTTCATGTAGGGCCACTCTTGAGTCTAAATCCGTGGTCTCCTTCACACTTTTGAACAGCTGCGCCCTGAAAAAGGCAAAACAAAACTACAAAACGAAACACATATATTTTTCTGAGAATATTTGCTTTGCATGCAGTTTTCTCTCTTTGAGAGCTTCTCACTGTTTCTGGCTCACTGCGAGTGCGCTTTTGTTTTGTTTACAACTGTTTGCAGTGTAGTTATGTATTTTAAGAAATATACCTTTTGGAAAGTTCGGGATTTTGCTTGGAAACAGTGATGTGGGAAAGCCTCGAGGCCTGGACATGTTGTCCCCACAGTCTTTCCCCAGGGGAAACTTCCTGAAGGCCATTTGACCAAGCCCATGAGTAATCTGGTCTTCAAGCAGGCAGTATTTATAACTTAATAATTACCTAATTTAGTATTTATGAATATAATGTGGCTTTTTACTCTGTGATTTTGGCCCATTGTTCAGCGCCAGTGTCAATTTCCTGCCAACGATATTGTTGTAATGATAATGCCAACTTATGAGTATTAAATGGGGCCTCTGTCCAGGCACATTGCTAGTGCTATTTTAAATTTATCTCAAAGCTAAGTGTGGGATAGAAAAGAGTGCATTCATTTCAACAAAAGGATTGGCTAGGTTTAACTAACTCTGATATGTCCCAATTTGAGTGGCTATTTCAATTTTGAACTTTGTTTTTAGGTCATCTTGACCATAAAGCCATGAGTAAAACTATATTATACCCAATATAATATAAGCTAATCATATTATATTATATTGTAGATATATAATATATATGTATATCAGATATAATTTATACTTGAGGTTTTGATTCTGAGCAGCAGAAATTAATGGTTGGTAAATTAGCATTGGTAAACGAACCATGAGGAAAGACATCGATTACAAAATGAAGGATTTTGCATGTGTGGAGTAAATGCTAGATTCATTCATTGCAAGTATGCTCTCTCCATATATAACAATATAAACAAAAAAGAGAAAGAAGAAAATGTGTATATACTTATACACACACGTGCATCTGAAGATAAGTAGTCAGAAATGGAAGAATTACATTTAGAGGATGGAGTTCTTCTCTCTGCAAACAGTGTTACTGTTACACCTTTTTTCTTGCTCCTCTTGCATTTGGACAAAATGTTGGTTAATAGATTTTCTTAGGAATGTGATCCCATCACTCCTGTTTTATGTGACTTAGTGGTTCTTTCCCTAAGGGCGTGAAGCCTGCTCATTAATTTTATTACTGTATAGCACTCTTCTGGCTTCTACTCCTTTTTTTTTGTTGTTTTTTTTTAAATGTGTTTGGTACAGGGTCTCACTAAACAGCTCAGACTCCTGGTGATCCTCCTGTTTTCAGCCTCCCCAAAGCTGGGATTACAGGCGTGTGCCACCATGCTGAGTGTAGGTGGCCGGCTAAGTGCGCCTGAGGGTGGGGCCAGCAGGGCGTGTGGGGCTAGGGAGCCAACCCCATCGCTGCACTAGTCCTCTGCGCTGTCTTGCCGAACCTTCTGTCTTCTATTCTAACTGGTGTGTAACAGAAGTCCTGTCCATCTTTGATAGTCAGTGTGGTCAACCAATAGCATATTTATGATTTTTTGTCCGCATTCTACAGATGAGATGAAACTAAAATTATCAGGAGGCAGAAAGTGTTATTGTGGTTAATAGTCCACATGCATCTTCCTTGGGTACTAACACTAATACTGTGATTATAGAAAAGCGAAGGCACCTCACTGTTCCATGACAGCTAATGATTTTGGTGGTAGCAGGGTTCAAACTCGGGACATTGTACTTGCCAGGCAAGCACTTATTCCCCTGAGCTACTTCTCTGGCCACTCACAAGGGCTAATGTTTTCAGGTATTACTTCATGATTTAAGATGTGAGGCTAGCCCTTTGATTAGAGGAAACATTTCTGGGAATACTTTCCTGGAACCGGAAAGGCCTCAGGGTAACTGCACTGCCACCAGGTAGCCAGCTGGTCTCCTTAAGGCTGCATGTCTGGCTGCAATGGCTGACAGATTGACACTCAGTAGTAGCATCCTGTAACTGAGCTCTGTCTTTGTCACTGTGAGAACTCTGTTTAAAGTTCTGGAGCCCTGCCTGGGTCAAACAAGGAAGAATGAGTCCTCATTCACATTCAGCCTATGCATCTAAATGACTCCATCTTTTTTCATGAAGATTGGGGGCATTCCGGTTAGAATTCAAATGGAGTACACACATTTTATGATGTGGCCCTTTTCTGAGTATTGCTTCCACATGTCCACACAATTCTTCCCAAACTGCTTGTTTCCAGTTCTCCAATCATAGGGTTTCCTAGTTTATTTCCATCTGGTCAGATGCTAGCTGCTGCCCTGTTGCCCCAAAAAAGTAGCTTAAATTTGTACTTTTAAGGCAATGGACAAGCAAATATTCTCCTCAGTGTTCTGTCTTTTGGGACTATTTCAAAAGTTGTTCTGTAAAATAACAACTCAGAGTTTTCTGTAACTTCTCTCTTATTTGGTATTGAGACTACGTAAACATCTGGGTATGTTTCTGAGTATGTCTGTTTGTGTTAAGGTTACCACTGGAATCAAAACAGTTTATACAATCTTAAGAAGAAAATCATAAAAGGGAATAAATTATAGGCTTTGGAAAGAGGATTTAATTGACTGTAGCTATAGGAAGAGCCACATATTTTACACATGTGAGGAGACAGTAGTTAAGATATGAAAAAGTGTAAATAACCTGATACACAACTTCGATGGTTTGCTGTTAGCCATCTGTCGATTTCCAAATGGTTGGCAGTTTAGCATTAATGCAGTACAGCAGCTCAAGAACTAAACTTTACAGAACAAATTCTTTAAATTAAATGTTATTTTTCCATTCTGGGGCTTACTTTCCCAACCTGGAAGTTTCTTCTTGCTATATTTCTTAGGGTCTAGGCCCACTGGTTGCTTTTAAATGATATCATATCACTTGTCTCAGGGAGATTATTATTTTTTTATTATTTTTTCTCTTCAAGCCAAAATAATCACCATTTCCAGATACTTTATTTGGAATGGATTCATAGTAACTATTAGTCCTCATAAAAAGTAAAAAAAAAAAAAAAAAAAAGAAAGACGTTTGGGACAGAAAGACACCAGCTGTGGCCCCTCTGAGGTTGGGTTCTTTTCTCCCCCTTCAGCTATAGGAATTCCATCCCATTCAAGTGGAGATATGTGCTCAAATTCTGTTCACATTGAAGACTAGGGACAAACAGGCAAGAGGAGATTTTCTAGTGAAAATCTATTTGGAACATATTTATTGAGATACACAATTCATGAATCACAAGATTTGATTACTTAAAGTATATGGATCGATAGCCCTTAGTATGTTCACAAGGTTGTCAACTTTAGTGTACAATTTTATTATTGTAAAAAGAAATCTTATATTCATTATCTGGTATCTCCCAGTCTCCCTAACCCACCCCACACCTGAAGCAAATTCACCTACTCTCTGTCTACACAGGTTGGTCCACTCTGAATGCTCATGTAATTAGGGCCACCCAATCAGTAGTGTTCAGTGTGATGGAGTTCTTTTGATGAACTGCTTTGATCAGTTTACAAGGTAGTAGGTTAACCCAGCCGTTCAAAAAGTGATTTAGAGCCTTCTATGTGTATAACCTCTTGCCTTTGTTAGAAGATTGCTGTTCTTCAGTCCTGCTCGGCTTCTACCTCCTGGAAATGCCTTTCCTTACAAACTTTTCCTCTTTGAGTTGGTATATCAGGGTTGATACTTGTGATTACGGAAATTAATGTTTGGTGCACCATAGCCTAGGTAGGTGGCTAAGTTCTCCACATGTGATCTTGTTTAATTTAACCTGTGAGGCAGTAGATATCATTTTATTTTATTAAAGACACATTTTCTTTTCTTTCTTTAGTTGAAGGAACATTTTCTAAAATACTTTAGTTTGTATAGGTTTAATAATAAATCATAAATCTTCAAAGTCATGTTTCTTTGATTCCAGAGTATAAGGAAGTGACTTCAAAATGGCAGGGTACATCAAAAATCAATTGAGAATCTTATTAAAAATAGAAATTTCACGGTATTCTCATCCCCACTTGGTCTTACTGGGCCCTCAGAACCTGTATTTGAAATAATTACACCATTTTAAAAATATTTGATGACTTATTAAGAGCACTTTGAAAATTATTAACTTCTCTCATTCTTCATGGTATACTACATGTTATATTATAAATATCACTTCTTAATCTAGGGTTGTACTAAAATTTCACTTTTCACTGAAAAATACACATATGAGTGTTCATTGCATCCTAAGTAGGTTCTGAGTGCTGTACCTATCTTTTGTTTATTTCTGTATGTTCTGTAGAACACAATGCAATGCTCATACTTTGAGTATTGAGGACTAAAACCTTCAATTCAGTTGTTACTAAATAAGAAATGCCACCATCAAGGAATCTGTAGTTTAGCTGACTTGTACACTTGATATATGAGCATTGCAAGAGCACAAAGACACCAGATACTGCTTCCGTATAAGTGTCTTGCTAAAGAGGTGAAAACTCAAAATGAGCTATATATATGTAAGTACATATATGTATATATAACGTATATTACACATGAATGTGAAATGTATATATGAAAGTATGAATAAGAACAATATAAATATCTATCTATAGATAGATATAGACATATCCATGAAGATGATATCGAAAGGCTATTTTTTTCTTCTTTCGTATACAGGAGATTGAACTCAGGGCCTTGTGTGTGCTAGGCTGGCACTTAAGCCACTGAGCTATCTCCCTGGCCCCAAAGCTATATTTTGAAATGGATTAAAACTGTAACACTTGAAGTAGACGGTTCTTTGTGGAGGACTTTGAATGTTAGGCTGTGAAATTGGCATTTCATTTTAAAAGCAAGATTTTGTTGCTGAAGATTCTTAAGCAGAGAAAGCGAAAGTTGAAAATAATGTGTGAGATCATATTACCACACTTCTGTAGTACTGAAAGGCAAAATGAAGAGAGAAAAAGTTATAGTCTAGGAGGTAGTTAGTAATTTACAAAAGCAAAAGCTTTAAATCTGGGGCAGAATGTAAAGAAAATTTATTGAAACTTTGGTGTATTGCCCTTTAATTAAATACTTCTTTTAAATTGGGAAACAATCTTGATCCTTTTTTTTTTTTTTTTTTTTTTTTTTTTAAAGGGTAGAATATATTTATTGAAGGAAAGAAAGCCTCTGTCCAAGAGAAGGACAGAAGGGGTACCCAAGTGGGTTGTCTCCAGGAAGCTGTCTCTTCCGGGACTTTTATGTTGACCCTTGATTGTTGTAGTTCTTTTTCTCTCTGCTGAGATAAAATACCAGATGCCTAAATTTAAAGGAGGAAAGGTTGATTTAGCTCACAGTTTGTGGAGGTTTCAGTCCGTACGCTGCTGGCTCCAAGGCAGGCTAGCACATGGCAGGGCGCAGCAGTTCATGGTGGTGCAAGACACTAAGAACAATAAGAGAGGGACAGAAAAATCCCTTTTGTCACTTTATATTGTGTCATGACTACCAGGACTAGTCCTGATCTGTGCCAATCCAATCAGGGGACCAATCCAGCCATCACTACCTTTAATCCTAGCATTGAACTATGAATCAGTCACATGCTAGATTTAGCCACTTCCTAAGGGAAAAAAAACCCTGTGATCGTATGAGGCTCTGAGGGGAACATGGAGACACAAACCATAACATTTTTTTTTCAATTGAAAGATTTGCTTAGGCAAGAGATAATTATTAGCATATATAATAAACTAGGAATGATATAAGTTTTTGCATTGGGTGTTTAATTTTTTCCTCTAGGTCACAAAATACTTTAAAAGCTTTTGTGATTAGAAGGTTTCCAGTTTTAGGATGTAAAATCCCTGACTGGATTAATGTGAAAGGCTTTAAGCATTCATTTTTGGAAAAAATTCTCAACTGATTTTATAGTACCTAATAGAGAGGATCAGAGCCTTTGTTGAGTTTCATGCTAAAATCCTGAGGTAATGTGTGATCCTACAGAGGTGCGTTATTTCATTGGCTACTCAGCATGCTCTTGGCAACAGGCTTTAGGATTAGATTCATCATCTTACATTGGTCTGACCAAACACAAGAACAGGTAAGACATACCAACCTGAAAAATAACTGACTTATTGCTAACACTGAGTCATAATGTTTTTGAGCTTATGAAAGTTTGAATCTATTTTTCCCATAACTTCTAAATAGCTCAGAACTTGGCATGGCTTATCATTATTTCAACATTAGTGTTCTTTCTTTTTGACATGTAATAGCTAAGTACATTTTTCCTTATTTCAAGACAAACATGTTTTAGAAGCTCCTAGCTGTCATAACTGAGCAACAAAACACCTTATAAATTTTTGTGCAAAATTCTCTTTATAGGTGCTTGTCTCTCTCATCTATTTCAGTGTCAGAGGATGGTATCGGAGATGGGGCCTTTTGCTACCAAACTGACAGTCTGCACTGTTCTCCTCTTACCCTGCACTGTTCCAAACTAGCGCCTCATGGAAGGTGAGAATGCGGAGTACATGAGCAGAGCTCATATTTCAGAAACATGTTTTCTACTGAAGTGATGTAATGTGCTCCCTGGCTAATTTCATCAGCTTCCTTGGGGGAAAGTTAAAGTTCCTGGCAACTGACACGCTTCTCAGATCACCAGGCTGATGCTAGTTGTGTTAGCTCCTTAGGCCCCAAGCTTCTGCGTCTGTCCTAGATGGGTCAAAGGGAGGAAAAGGGACAACTAGACTTCCTTGACTTTCTTTTCCTTTGTTGTGGTATCAGGGATTGAACTCAGGATGGCACGCTTCCCAGACAAGCGCTTATTCTACTGAGCTATTTCCCCAGCCCAACAACTAGACTTTCTAAGACTACCCATACTCAGATAATATCCCCAAGAAAATTTTTGTTTGTTTCCAACCAGTGGAAACTAAAGATCATAGCTCTCTAAAGATCGTAAGACCCTTCGTGCAGACACCTTCAAGGAAGCATTCCCTCTGCGTAAGAGTGAGAGGTCTAAGTTATTAGAATTTAGTATTTGTTCCATGCAGCAGGAACAGAAGGTCCTGTCTGGTGTAAGTTTGGGTGATTGCATTTTGGATCCCTTGGTGGGGGGGGGCGGTAATGGGTCTAAACTGTGCAATTTCTCTTCCACACATTCAATTTCGAAGAATTCTTCCTGATTTCTCCTTGCCCAAATCCCACAGGATGACTCTGGGACTCTACTCTTCCATATCACAGAGGCCAAACCTGATAGTTTGGAAAAATGAGTGCATTAGAAAAATTTGAGTAAAAGTGATAAAACCACTATACTATCTAAAAGTTTTTCTACTTGGAAGTGTATTGCTTGAATAGGCTCACATGCTTTAAAAAAAGGAATTTAAAAGTAAGCTATGATACTTAAATCTATTCTAATTTCATTAGATTCTTTTTTGGTTAGAAACTTTGAAGTTAAACACACTTGACTGCAACACATTAATATTAAAGTGTGTGTTTCCTGTTAATGAATGAATAATCTGATAGTTCAGTTAATATTTTCTAACTTTCAATTAGGTGTGCAATTTTATATGCCTTATACTATTTTAGTATAGAAGCTGATTTGAAATTTATTTACTATTTTAAATTTTAATAAATTTCAATGAAATATTTGAAAATTAAAATTAATTAATGTATGTAATTTGCTCTTACAAGCTTAGTTTTAGAATTATATTTAAGTTTAGACTTTAAAGTTAGACATTAAAATCATATTTAAGCAATTACAATACAAACATCTGAAGTTTATACGCACACATATATAATTGACATATTTTCCCTTAAGACAATACTGTCATACAAGTCACACATTCATATATTTTGATATTAATAAAGAAGTATGATGTGTATTAATGGTCAAAAAAGGAACATAAGCAAATAAATTATTCTGCAATAAAAAGGAAATCTTTCACAATTTTAATGTAGTCACATAACACAAAAAAAATTCCTAACATTATAGTTTAATTTTAGAAGTTTGAGATATTTATTGTGTATGTGAGTTAAATTTAGAAGTAACAACAAAATCATGACTTTTTTATTGCTAGTATCTTAAGAGATATTTGAAAGAAGAAACGCAGCTGTAGTTTCACGCAATGCACACAGGCCCTGGCTAAATCCTTCTGCTACTTCTGTCCCTACATCGTGTCGGCACAGACTGTCAAGGTGGGAGTTCAACGCTGCACTGTGCTAGAGGACCACTGGGGACACAGGGGACACGTTTCCATTCTTTTCTCAGCGCCCCTGGCCTGACGTGTGGTAGTCTTTTAATAAACATTTTCAGTGGATTATTGACAAAGTTGCCAGTGAATACCACGAACCTCTGACAATTAAATTTTGTGTTGCCTGTGGCCCCCATCAAGGAGAGACAGGCTCTGAAGCCCATGCTTGACCAAGTCCCAGAGAGTTAAATACTTCACACATGTTTTAACATAGTTCTTGTAATAAAAGAAGGCCTCCAATGAAAAGTTTTAATGACTTTTCCCAAACATGGCATATTGCTTTAGAGATTATGAAGTAGTAAATTTAATAAAAGGGAGGGAAGTTTATAACATTACATTTGATAAAAATCTTAAAAAAGCACACTGAGTCCTGCGTTCTTCTATTTAGGTTGCTGCTGTGATAAACGCAGGTTCTATGCGTACGAGTTTTAGCTTTCTCCTTATACAAACAGTGCAACCCATTTGAAATCATAATGTCGCTTGCTTGAGTTATGAGCATGCTTTTGTGTACCTTTCCACTTCCTGGGGCTTTGTCCTTTCTTTTACGGTTCCTTATCGAAGCCCGCAGACATCCTACGCCTGCCTCGAGAGGCTAGGGAGGCAGCGTGTGGAAGCTTCTCGGGGTTTCGTGTGGGGTTATCACTCTCAGCTTCTTGCAGCCTGAAGTCGAGCCACGGCAGGGTAGGAAATGTGAAGAACAAATAACAGATTGTCTCGGCTCTTGGTTCGTCTTCCTTTCCCAAATAGGAGCCGCATTGTGTCTGTGGAATTTCAGTTTCCTACAGCGACAGAAATGCTGAGCAGACCTTTGCGCCTTCTCAGATGTCCAGGACCCTGGAGATAAAGGTGGCATTTGTGCACAGAGGCAGCCACTTGGGAGGGAGGGAGGTGATTTGTCAAAATGCTTTCTAAATTCGCGAGACTTCTGTTGGCGTCTGACAGGAGTCTTCTCTGCGCTGCTGAGGTAAGGGTGAGAAGATACGGAAGACAGCTGGGCCTGTGATACTTCATGGGTCCATGTATTTATTTATGTATTTATGTATGTATGTATGTATTTATTTAATTATTTAATGTATTTATTTATTTATTTATTTTCTTTTAAGGTTTAATTACTTAATGGTGGACCCTGCCTTGCAAGTTAGAAAGCAGCCGATCTGGCTGAACAATTGCACCGCCCCCATAGAATCCTTTCAAGAAAAAAAGATGAAGGGGCCGGTGAGATGGTTCAGCGGCCTAAAGCGCCTGCGTAGGAAAGCTTAGGCAACCACAGGGCCCACGGTTCAATCCCCAGCACCACTGCTGTGCCAGCCCCACCTCCCAGGGTGCACTGAGCCGGCCATTAAAAAAAAAGGTTTTCACCTTTCCTTGCAGAAAGGTTTCACCTTTCCTTGCAGATGCCTCGCCTTGCCTTTCGTCCTCCTGTGCTGCTGTTTCCGTGCAGCGCATCTGCTTTTTCACCTGTGTCAGTGCAGCTCCTCTGACTGCTCTCCAGAGAGGCAAACACACAGAGTGCAGGCACTGGGCTCTCTGTTCCAGCCTGAGTCCTCCCCTCTCAGCTAGGGCACCCCAGAGCTGCTCTAGACTCTCTTAAGAATCCCACCCTGCTTCCAGAAGTTGTTGAAGGGAGTCGGTCCCTATGTTCTGAGAACAAAAGTCTTTGCAAACGCTGCTAAATATTGTGGGTAGTAATCCTGCACATTGACTGTGGCCCCAGAAGCACATAATAAATATTTGGCAGGCCTTTTCCAGAAGCAGGTGATGAACTCAGATAAAGAAAAATGGTGCCATGACAGCCTGGCCCAGTGCTCTGCCCCTGTGATCCTGGTGACCTTCAAGATGGGTTGAGCGATCCTAAGTTCCAGCGCATCTCAGGCAACTTAGCGACATCACTTTTCAAGACAATGTCCACACACCATGACGCGCCGATGGAGGCTTTTCATTGCTGCAGGGCTGACACGCATCTTCTAACTTTGCATGTGTGGTTTTCGTGTATAGTGTTAGAGTATAACTTCCGTGCAATATAGTTTTAGAATCGTTACCTTTTCCCGGTTTTAAAGTATCATCATCATATTCTGACCTTTCTTATTTCTTTCTTTGCATTTAGAACAGTGGGTATTGAGTCTACAGGATCTCACTACGTCATAGATCGGACTCAGTGATTCTACTGTTTCAGCCTCCCGAGTGGTGGGATTACAGGCATGCACCACCACACCCAGTCTCAGTTGCCATCTCAGTGCACCCCACGTTTTCGTGACTTCAATTTTTTTTGTGAGACAAGACATCTGATGTGGAGTCTGAGATTTTTCTGTCAATAGATTTCTATGCCTTTTTCAGGATAGAGGTTCAACTCAAGTCCTTGCTTTAAAGATCTCATAGGAGAGTAAAAGTGCCTAGACCTACCCATTCACTATTTAAGATTTATAGACCTTTATAATTTTCTTTATAGTCAATTTTACATTTTGATCACACTTGCATATTAGTCATGTTTCAAAAATCAATCCAGTATCATTGGATACAGACTACATTTAGAATACTTCAGTACATGCTATGGACTGTACCCCCCTCTAGTTGATGGATGGAAGATCTAAACTTCAACAGATCGGATTGTAATTAAGTGAACACACCAATACGACCCCTTTTTGCTATCAACACTATGGGGTGTGATCGACAAATAAGGTGAACATTTATATTTTTAAACTGCATCACAGTAGGAGACACATTGTCGCTAATTCCTCTCAAAGTCCCCCTCCTCACATCCATCCCACTTTCCCCATCCTCCTTGACGCTTTCTGAAATAGTGCTGGAAATTGTTTGCTACAATTGCCTTCACTTGCCCTGGCCTGTTAAGGCTGCCTCAGTGTCCCAAATGGATTCAAAACATTGGCTTTTGAAGGTCATTTTGACTTTGCAAACAAGCCAGATGTTACACGATGCTGACTCAAGTACCTAAATGTTATGTGGTACTTCTGTGTTTTTAGGAGTTTGGCTCTGGCCTTCAGTACTCACTCTAATTTTGCTTATACTTTATAAAGACAATCATGAAAGAGGAATTCCAGAGCTGCTACAGGAAATGGCAAGAAAAATGAGACAAGTCTATTTGAAGATGGGGAAATATTTTGAGAAGGATTTTGTATCTTTCCATGTAATTTCTTTTTTTTTTTTTTTTTTTTTTTTGCGGGACCGAGGTTCAAACTCATGACCTTGCACTTGCCAGGCAAGCACTTGTGCCATGGAGCTATCTCCCCAGCCCCATGTAATTTTTTTTTAAGCATACATTTGCCATCTATTTTGATCATGCTTTTGCATTTCAGGATCTATTTCATAGGTCTATCTCAGAAGCACTTTTTATTGTGAACCTTTTGTTTTCCTAGGTTGTTTTCATCTACTTCTTTATCATTGATTTAGGAAGTGCTCTGTCATGCTCAGCTCATGAAGATTAATTGCTAACTTTCTTTGCGTAATTTGCTTGGCCTTTGGTCAGCTTTTTGGGGGCACCGTATCCCTTAGTCACTTTTGCTCTGTTCTCAGTGCTACCACTCTCCATAGAGGGGGTGGGGCTACTTGACCTTGACCAGAGTCTTCATATTTGGTGCATGGTCTCACTGTGCAGCTTGGATTCCTAGTCATCCTCCTCTTTTCAGCTTCTCCAGCAATGAGATTACAGGTGTGTGTGACCTCATTCAGTCTCGGTTTGGCTGGCTCAGAGCTCCTGAGGGTGGGGCTGGTGCGGCATGCGGTGCTGGGGATTGAACCCTGGTCCCTGCACTTGCCTAAGTACGTGCTTAGTCTGCTAAACTATCTCACTGGCCCTTTCCTTTGGAATATTTTGCTGTCCTAGCTCACACCATATGTGAGGGAATGACCCAAAGATACATAATGGTAGTGTTGCAATTAAGTAAAGTTAATCTTTGTACAATATTAGCTACTTAGTGGAGGAAAAGGTATAAATTAATCAGTCGCTAAAATTCTTGGAGGATAAACAATTAGGTTAGAGAGATCAAATGTCTCAGGCAGAAGGTATGCTGAAAAAAATTGACCTTGGTACAAGCCAGTTTCTTACAGATTTTGTGTTCAATCCCTAAGTTGTCCTCTCGGAATTCTTTGTCATGTCCCCTCTTTGAGCTCTTTATGTTTAGCACCATAACCTTTCGTAGTCCTTTTCCCATCGCTTGTTCTCAATTTTAACCTGTCTTTTTCCTGACTCAGGTCTTGTTTCCAAAATGTTGCTTATTATAGTTGTACATCAAGGCTCTCAAAATTAGGTGGGAGTAACTGGCAGGATTATTATTTCAGGAGACTCATTTTGGAAGAGGAACCTTCAATCTGAATAAAACTCTGCGGACTGTGTGTGCAGGTTATTTTGGGCATGAGACATTTTTCTGTGCATTTTCCTAATCCATCAGGGTTGACCTATACTCCTGAGTAGCATCCTAATCAGCTAGTTTTTTTTTTTTTTTTTTTTTTTAAAGTAAAGCACATAAAAATAATGCTGAAGCCAGTAGTTCACGGGTGGGCTGGCTTCTCTTCAGGAACTCAGGTAGCTCCACACGCTTCCTTGTAAATCTTGACAGACTTGCCTGCGATGTTGGTGGGAAGAAATGATCGCTTTCCAGATTTTCTTTTGTGTCTGTGCTGATATGGTTAATAGTATAAAACCGAATGATGGTAAATCTTTGTACAAATTTTATTTATAAGTTCGGGGTCAAAGTATTAATTATGGTCTTCCCACTATATATTCCTTCAGATAAGATTTTTAATTTAATCCTTTAATATTTTTCCTTTATTCTTATGAGAGTGCTGAGTGCATTTTTAACTATTTTTATCATAGAAAACGCACCATAATATTCCCTCCAAAGGTGATCACATGATAGGCTGTGTAGCCTTACATGTAACCTTTTCTACTTCCACTATCCAATTTGAACAAATGGTGAGGCTCTTAGGAGCTTCCTTGTCTTAAATTTAGAATGGTGGGTGGAAATTAAAGGTCAGGATAAATGCAAATCATTTAGAGAGAAGCAAATGTCTAGCTATTCTAATTAAGAGGTGATAATAAGACTGCTATAAGTTTGAATTAAGATTGAATACTCAACAAGCATATTAAATTTCTATATGGAAAGACTTCTAAGAAAACACTGAAGAAATACATAACAATGATGTAAAAAGTGCAAAATAATTTTAGTGGTATTTTAGAATAAAATATGGGTATTACTAAATATTGGATTTGTATATTTTACAGGGTATATAATTACTGAGTGTTTTATTGGCTTTGGCTTGTTAACATGAACACCAGAATTTCAGTGACTTTTTTTAATCCAATATATTGGGCAATTTGTTAAGAACTTAATGAAATGATGAGATAACAACAGGGTAGGCTGTGTAGGATGTTGAAGAGAAAGGACTTAAAATATATGTGCATTTTTAACCTCTGGTGAAGAATGAATGATTGTGAGGACAATATGCAGTATGTCAACTTTCAAAAAAAAGAAAGAGGAAAAGAAAAAAAAAAGTAATGTTGATTGAAAAGTGTTAATGTTTAATTGTTTGATCAATCTTATATACCTATATGTATTAATCTAAACTGATCTGATGATGAAAATATGTAATATAACCATGGTTAAATTTAAACAATAAAAATATTAAATTAAAAAAAATTAAAAAAATAAAATTAAGATCTAGAAATTTATAGAATATTTGAAGTAAGAAAAAAAAAAAAAAAGATGAACTTTAAGCATTGCAGTTCCAAAATGAAGACACATTATAACTCATTTTTGATGAAATAGAACTGAAAACTTTATCATATAATAATAAATTGTTAGGGTAGGAACTTGCACACATAGTCCAACTTTTAAGTATATCATTATAATCAGAAAATTAAAATAATCTGTGTCAGTATTAGGACATAGCGTACATTTTTTACTTTTGATGTAATTTTTTTTCTGCTATGAAATTTTAACTGTAAATTTCATCGGTCATTGTTACTTTTATGGTTTCTATCTTGATATCATGCCTAAGAAAACCTATATTTGTTTAACTAAACTCTAGTTCTTTTATTTTCTTTACACAGAAAAGAGTGTTTTACATGGCTTCTTCCAAATTCTTAACAGTTCAGCAAATACTACAGAAAGTTATGTGTAAATGGTAGTTTTTAAAAACTTGGTTAAGAATTTTAAGTGATATGTGAAACATTAGAACTACACATATTTATAGGTGACTGTAGTGCTTTGACACATGCATATATTGTATGATGTTTACGTCAGGTTAAACATATCTGCCTCCCTAAGTATTTATCATTTCTTCACAATGAAAATGTCCAAAATACTTTCTTTTAGTTTTTTTCTTTTAATGTTTAAATTTTTTATTTTACTTTTTTATTTTAGGGAAGAGTCTACAAGGAGTTCAGGGTCTCACTAGAAGGTCAGACTCGAAGTGATCTGCCTGATTTCAGCCTCCCAAAAGCTGGGATTACAGGCCTGCGTCACCATGCCGAGTCTCAATTGCTGTCTCAGTTTGCCCCAGGGGCGGGGATGGCCCAGCAGGTCCTGGGATCAAATCTCTGGCCCCGGAACCTGCCTGCAGGCACTTTAATCCTCTGAGCTATCTGGCTGGGCCTTTAGTTTCTTAAGTTGAGGTCGTGAGTGTTTGTGATACTCATTCTTTGCAGCAGTAGCACAGCAGGGCTGCTCTCTCCTGCCTGACGGAAGCGAGCACCCACTGCTCACGCGCCACCACCCGCTACCTGTTTCTGGTCGTGTGGCCTTCCTGCTCTCAGCCTCTGTGAGATCGACTATTTCATGCCTTGCTGTTGTACCTTGGGGGCCTCTGCAGTTAGGAAATGTCAGTTATTTATCTTTGTACTTAAAGAATATGAGGGAAGTGGGGAGAAATTATTTAACTACATGACTGACTCATGGAAGTGAGTGTAAGTTGGTGAGGGAAAACGGTGAGAGTGCAGTTCAGAACTGAGGAAAAGCACGCAGGAGCGAAGAAAAGTTCAAGAGAACACTGAAGGGTTCATGAGGAAGGTCACACACTGGATTGCCACAGATGTGGAATTTCATCAGTGAATTGTACAGTCTATAGGTGTTCAGATCACTCCGGGGACCCTAACTTAGATCAAGGTACTCTATCTTTCTAGTGCCAGTTGTGTGAGTAAAACAACGTAGTGTGATTAAATAATTATCTTTTCTTGTAGAATGGAAAATTAGCAGTCATTTTAAATTTATAACATGAGAGGACAAAAAATGAAAGAATTCAGTATATGAATGTTCATTTTTCTTAACTTGGCTAACTTGAAAAACAAACCGTAAAGCACATAACCCATTCCACCAGGATAATAAAACTATTAAAATTTTCTTGTTTACCAAGTGCCAAGTTTAAAGGTCAGTATTAGTCACAATTAATGAAAGTTCTTCATAACAGAATAATGTTAACATTATAAGTCCTTGAACCAGACCTATCGTCTAGCAATCTTAAACAAAAATAACTCGGTCACCAGAAGACCTACAAGATTATATTTTTGCTTAGGTTTAGAAATGATAATAAACAGAATCCTCTGAGAAGGGAGGCAAATCTCAAAGTACTCAACTTTAATTAGTGTACAACTAGCATGTGAATGTAGTATGTTAATGATTTATTTATTCATCCAACAAATATTTACTGGGTACGTATACCTTGCCAAACTCCATTCTGGGGGATTTTTGTATCACAGAAAAACAGATGAGCTGATGAAACATCAGAATTTTCTCAGTCTCAATTTCCATGGCTCAGACAATTTATTTTGTTCTCCAGATATTGTTCCGTCTTTCCTTTCTTTATATTGACTTCTGTGCAAATGATTTTTATATTTATCACTCACGCCTTTCTCTGCAATATGTGTTCAGCGTTATGTTCTCTGTTTTTGTGCTGGGGATGCAACTCAGGGTGTTGTCCTTGCTAGGATGGTGCTTATGCTGCTGAGCTATCTCAGTGGCCCTTGGCACAGGTGTTAGGCTCTATACATGAACTAAAATGCTATCTGAAATTATACGACAAAGTATGTTTTTAAAAATGATTTCTGCCTATTTTATTTATTTATTTTTTCTGCCTATTTTTAATAATATCTTAGCAGCTATTTATGAATAGAATTGTGTATATTGGGTTGTGTTGTGTGAACTCAAAGGATATAAGACAAGATAGCTTCTTGCTTCAGAGAGCAATAGTTACTTATAGGTTGTCAATTAACACAGAGTATGAGGAGGCAAGAGACAATTTTCAGGTACATAATGGAATATAAAGTTTTGGAAAGGAGAAAGCATATCCAGTACTCAAAATTGAAGCTGTTATGAAAGATATAATGAGTAGAAGTACAAAGCTCTGGGAATCAATTGCTGCATCAAAGTCCCCACACTGAACCATTAATAGTCAAGAACAAGAAAGGAAGAAAGAATAAGAAGTAGGTTTTCATTGCCAATTAAGTGTAGCATAGGAAACAACAAAATGGGCTCAGGTTTTTTAAGACTAGGAGAAACAGAATTGCATAATTTAAAGGACCATGCTGAGTGATAAAGTTTGTTAATATACCCAGCTTCTAGGACCTTTTATTTTTATCTTGAGAGCAAAACTTTCAAAAGTCAACATAGTTAATCAATAGGACATATCTATCCATCTTTATCAGCAGAGTCATTTCTGAATGCATGGATGCTCCTTCTAGTTGTATTAGGGATTTAGCATTTGGTCAGTGTTTTCCAAATAGGTAATGATATGGGCAATTTTTTCTATGTTTAATGATTGGTTTTCTATCCCTTCCTTTTTGTTATTCTGTCCCTATCTGGCATGCAGTCAGACATATTAATAATGGAGCCTCTTTTCAAAGACAAAAAGTTTTATAATCCAGAGATGCTTTTATAAATCAAGAGGACTGTTAAAATGTGCATCTTACACAGTTTATGTCAATAGGCATTGGTGGTTCAGTGGTAGAATTCTCACCTGCCACACTGTTTATGTCTTCAATATCATTTTTTATCAAGTATGCCTTTAGGTATTACTGTGTCTATTAAGGGTTCATCTCCTCTACTCGGATTGTAGTTTTTTTTTTTTTTTTTATAAAGAGTTGAAGACATGAAATATAGAAGAATCTACTACAGGGCATATTTTGTCTTTATTGCTATCAAGATAGAATGTGAACAGAAAAGTACAAGGAAAATAAAAGTCTCTTAAAAAAAAGAAACAGAAAAGCATGCGGACTCGTGTCAATCATTTTTCTTGCTCATGGGACAAAAACCCTGACACCCGGGACTCAAGGTCAGGTCTTGGCTCATGGTTTCTGAGGTTTCAGTCTGTGGTTGTCTGGCTGCAAGCCTGAAACTCCACAGAAGGGCATGGAGGAGAAATCCTGCCAGCACACGGCATACAAGGAGGTAAGGAAGGAGCTCCAGAGGGGAGGGGATGGATACCGAGGTCATGCCTAAGGTCACACTTCCATGACCCACCCAGACACTAACACTTTACCAATCTCCTAGGCATCATGTAAACCAATTAAATTGGCAAAATTAATCATCATAGGACTTGTAAAAATTTATTAAAATAATTAAAAATCTCCTATATTCATTAATTTCATTCAATAATTTTATATCAAATACTATAAGGAATTTGTAGAAAATTTTATAGACTTTTTTTTACAGTCATAAAGAAAAGGAAAACTTTTTAGCAAGATTGTGCTGCTAAAGTTCCAGTGACAAATTGGTCAATTAATAAACTCAGACGTCTGAGAAAAGGACTCAAGGAAAAACGCTTATCTCAAACTTGTGACTTCCTGTTTTCATTTCTGCCTATTCAACCAGATGGAAGTTTTCTTGAAGACAGGATTTTGATTTCTTGCTTCTGTCTTTAGAATTAGGATGGCAGACTTGTGGAAGAGGCAAGAAAAAGATTTGTTGACGTATTGAAAGTTCACCAAAATAACTGAGAGCTTTCTTTTTCTTTTAAAAATTTTATGTATTTAGTACAGCATTTCACTACGCAGATCAGACTTGCAGGGATCCTCCTGTTTTCAGCCTCCAAGCGCTGGGATTACAGTGTGCACCACCATGCCCAGTCTCAATCACCATCTCAGCATGTCTGGGGGCAGGGCTGGCATGGCTTATGGTGCTGGGGATTGAACCCTGGTCCCAGTGCTCTGCCTAAGCAGGCTCTTTCATCTGCTAAACTATCTGGCCAGCCTGAGAATTTTAAGAGAACAACAACAACAACAACAACAACAACAACAACAACAAATCAGTAAAATATTAATCTGTGGTCATTTTGGGGGAGCTCTGGTCCTCATCTTGAGCATCGCTTCCTGGCTCTGGAGTGGAAGATGGTGCACTGCTCCACCTTGTGAAGCTTCTCATGTTGGCTTTCCTGATGGGAACTCAGCTTTCCTCATCACTGGAGGAGTCAGGACTTCTCTGTGGCTGAGGATGGCTGTGGTGTCTTTGCGGAACTCTGCTGCTTGAACATTGCTTCTTAGCTCTAATTCAGTTCCCTCAACCTACCAGCACAGATCCTTCATCCCACCAGCATAAACTTTCTAGCTTTTACCATTGACCTTTGGGCCTTTGCAGCACAGATCCATGAAGCAGGCCTGCATGAGACTTTGTCTTGGGGCTCTAGGCCTTCAGTTGGACTTGTGGGAGGCGTTGTTACGTGCTAGGTCTTCAGTTGAACTCATGCAGGATATTAGGACCCAGGGCCTCCACTGGACTTTTTGGTCTTTAGTGTGTGGGCAGATTTCCTACACTGCTTATGTATGATTCTTTGGATTGTTCCTTATAAAATAGTATTATAAAATGTGCCCTGTATTATATTTTTCCCCTTGCAAAAAGCTCAAATCATGACATACATAGAGTATATCATTAGAGGAAGTTGACTGAAAGGTACAAGGCTTTCTGTATATTACACTTTTTTTAAGTTCCCATAATTTTATAGTTAGACCCATAGAAACCAGAAAGAAGCATTTACAAAGTGGGATCATCCATCTGTTGACAGCAGGCCTCGCTCAGGCATCAGAAATGCATAAAACTTTGGGAAAGACACATTCTTACGTTTATGTTTATTCCTCAGAATTTGTGGTGGACTTTCTACAGGTTTTGGGGGATATGTTTATCTTGTGGAGGATTCAGGGTGGACAGAATTGATTAAAATTTTGTAGTTCAGAGAATATTGCTCAGCAGGCCGAGAGTTCCCATTAGTACTTTCCTAATGTCATCAATATTCAAGGTAAAGTAATCACAAATGTCTAGTCATGTAAATGGATAATAGTTTTGGAGATTTTACCATACTGGGGTGTATGTAGATCAAAATATGTATGGATGCATTCCCTGACCCACGTTTGCCCCTGTAGCTGCTACCACTGTGTATGAAGCCCATGAGTGATGTTGGCACACACTACTAAAATGACATGTATTCAGTAAAAATTCACTAAGTGAATCCGAGTTCGTATACACATGTAGGAATTGAAATAAGTAGGTTTCTCCACTAACACTGCATGCTTTATGAAATTCAGAGTTTTTTAAAAAGAATTTATTTTATTTTATTTTTTCTTGTTTCAGAACTTTTGTTTGTTTGTTTATTTATTTTTTTTATGGCCAGCTCAGCCTGCCCTGAGGGCAGGGCTGGCACAGCATGTGGTGTCGGGGATCGAACTGTGGTCCTTGCAGCTGCCTATACTTTCCTAAGCAGACACTTTAGACCACTGAGCCATCCTGATGGGCCCCAAAATTCAGTGTTTAACGTTTTAAAATAAATTTTTGTCATTTATTTTAAGAGTTCTATTTAGAAATAATAAGAATACCCTTTAAG
This sequence comes from Myocastor coypus, assembly GCA_004027025.1. NCBI lineage: Eukaryota > Metazoa > Chordata > Mammalia > Rodentia > Myocastoridae > Myocastor > Myocastor coypus. The sequence goes on from PVJA010003366.1 coordinate 34,980, forward strand.
CACATTCTGAATGTTGTTTGCTTTCCAATGCAATTTTATTTCACTTTTTCAGACATTGATTGCTGACTGGAAATTTGTGTTCCTGAAGACAAGATGTCCTTGATCCTGGGGCCAACAGTTCCAGTTTTCATGTATCTTGCTATTCCACATTTGGATACCTCTCATCGATGCAGAATTGAAGTTACATTGTACATATGAGTTCCAAGGTGTTGTCTTTCAAGCAATAATAATTTTGTTATGAGATAGGCATCTTTCGCTCATGGTGCCTCATGGTCTAATCCATGGGAACAACAGATACTGAGGGAACTTTGTTCTACATGCGTTAGCGGACAAGCTTGCTCAAATTCTCCTGGCTGTGAACTGCCTGGGATAGAACCACAACTTATAAGAATCGTGATCAGCACTATCAGGGAGGAGCATGCGCCAGGCAGATGGGATTCGCTTCAGCGCTAGCTGTGAAGCTTGGATGATAGGAGGCTCTGTGAAGCTTTTGTGCCCTGCCTGGCTCATGCTAATCTCTGATAGCAGTGACCCTTATTTGTAGAATTGTTAGTTATAGCGATAGGTGAACAGGGAGTTGCACATGTCCCCTTTAGATGCAATAAGTAATGTCATCACATTGTGCAATCAGAAAGCCTTACCAGTAAGGCATTTTCTGTGTTTCAAAAATTTCAGTCTGTCCCAAACTATAAATATGCAAACTTAAATGGATTAAAAAATTCCATTTAAATTATGGTTTAAATTATGGATTCATGGCTCCTACTAATAGAATTTTAATGTGAAAGATACTTTGAGCTGCAACAGCAACTCTAGATAGCGTGCAGGGTTATAATTATGTAAAAGGTCCCTCTCGTGGATGTAGTGCTAATTTATAGAATACAATGGAAGGTAGGTAGGTTTTTTTTAAACTTCCATACTGTGATAGGATGCTTCTTTTTAGTCTGTTTTCCTTATGATTCAGTGGGCTTCACATAGCTGAAGTTCAGCTAGAGTTCACAGCAGGATTTAGATAGATTCTGTTTTAAAGACGGGAGTCTCTATGCAGCACATGTCTGAGAGCCTGGTGGATTTCTATATTTCATAATATATTACCTTTCTATGACTGTAGATGGCCCATTGTCATGTGTGTGGCTATGTGGATAACATACGAGGAAATAGTTCATTTTTACTACATAGAAAAGTGGCTGTCCTCACAACAGGGTGAGTGCATGGAAAGATCAATATCTGAGTGAGAAATTCAAACAGTGAATGTTATTCAATAGCAATAAAAGATAAACTTACATTTAAAAGTAGCTTTTCAAAATAAGTAACAGGGTTATCACAATTAAAAAAGACTTTCACCTAATTTCTCATGTTAACTTGTATTCTTCTGTGTGTCTCTCTTTGTGTGTATATGTGCGTGTCACAGGTTTGTGAAAATGATTAAAACTGGAAGTGGGTTTGTCTGTGAAAAGAAAAGATTTGGAACGTGTGACTATAATTGTGCTAATACAAGAATGAGTAGTGCGGAAAAAGTTGATTATAATGTAGCTTTTTCTTACTGTGACTTTTGAATATGCCCATTCCGTGGCCAAGGGCAGTGGCTAGCTGATCTATAAGAATGCAAGCTTCATGTAGTCAATGGGTTTTTTTAATTTTATTTTTTTTTATTTTTCTTGTTTCAGAACTTTTGTTTGTTTATTATTATTATTATTTTTAAAATTTTTATGGCTGGCTCATCCTGCCCTGGGGGCAAGGCTGGTGCAGCATGTGGTGCCGGGGATCGAACCGTGGTCCCTGCAGCCGCCCAAGCTTTCCTAAGCAGGCACTTTAGACCACTGAGCCATCCAGCCGGGCCCCAGTCAATGGGTTTTGAATACGTAAGTATGGTCCCTGTGAATAATGGAAAAAACAATGTGGCTCTCTATGCACTCCTTTGACACTCCTTTGAGTCCTGGGGCTTTTTTTTTTTTCTACCCCGCTCTGGAATGAAGAAGTATATTAATACTTTGGGAAGAAATACTCTATTTCACTAACATATTTTATCATAATAAAAAGAAAAGTCAGAACATTTTGGGAAGATTTTTACCAATAATGTTGGGTACAAATATTGGGCTTTATCTGGAGATTTATCACATAACCGTGATAGCACAAATTTGTTAAGAAGGAGTCAATTCATGTCATTTCACACTGCGTTCTGCAGCAGAACATAATTATATGTACTGTTAGCTTTGGAGAGTTAACAGACCTATAAAAAGTAGCAAATGACATACATTTACAAAAAGCAAATGATGTAGAATAAATACCAATATGAAGAATAAAAATTTCTTCTGTCATGGGGAGAAAGTAAACAAAAAATAATGATCATATTATCAGTTCAAATTGTCTCAGAGAGAAATCACTGATGTGAACACTATTCGCCTTTCTGCTATGTACAAGAACAATTTCATGTGTATCAGAATTATCTTGTCTCAGCCCATTTGGAGCTGTATGACAAGGACAACAGCATATGTTTTCAATTAATGTTTGTAAAAGATTTCAGCCAAGACGGTGCATTTAAGGAGGCATAGCCCTGGACTGTAGAAGATTTTTGTATTGTCTCAATACAAGAATGGAAAGTTTAATTATCATGCAATTAATTGTTTCTGACTGTGACTTTTGAGTACATCATTACATGGCCAGGTGTGGTGGGCAGCTGATATATAAGACTTCAAGCCAACTGTACCAGAATTGACTTGCATTGATATTTTATTGTGCATTTTCTTCTAAGTTTTCAAAACAAGGGTGTTTTTTTCCCCTTCTGGCTGACATTACTATAATGTAGTGATCATTAGAATTTAAGGAACAAGCTAATTAATATATTCTTTTGTTCATCTACGAAGAAAAATATGCACAGATGTTCGAATAAAAGGGAGGAGGCTGTGATGGTTACTCTTGGTTGTCAGTTTGACTCGACAGAGATACCCAGAAAACTGATGAAGCGTATTTCTAGTGTGATCTCTGGGGTGTGTGCATAGACTTTCGGCCTGTAGATCACTCTGAACGTGAGCATCACAGTGCGATGGCCTGGGGGCTCAGGAAACAGAATGCAGGACGACGGGGCCTGAACAAGCTCACTTCTTGGACGAGGGCCTTTCTGTGCTGTTGCCATGAGGGACGGACATCAGCCTTCTTTGGCCTTTGAATGTGGACTTGAACCAGCAGCTCTTTGGGGACTTCTGGGCCTTGAGCATTGGGCTGGGACTGCATCATTAGTCCTTTATGTTCTGAGGCTTCCAGTTGTTTGGACTGGGCAGCTATTCCCGCTTTCAGGTGGCCTTTGTGTGACCACTCAACCTCCGGTGACGTGAAGCAATGTAGCATTCGTACTTATGTACACCTTCTATCCGTTCTATTCCTCTAGAGGACCGTTACTAATACAAAGAGGTTCTAGATAAGGCTGAGATAATAAGCAATAAAGTAATAACAACACTTGATTACTGAACACTAATTTTGCCATTTGTGAGGTGGTGGGGAGCTCTGATAGCTACGAGACTGTAACAAAAATACTAGGTGAAGAATTTTAGATATCAAAAACTATTGTCCACATGTAAACATAGTTGCTCCAAGTATTTCACTTCTAGAAACTTGAATGATGAGTGTAGAAAATTATCTACTAAATTTTATGGACAGTAAGGAGAAAAATGATCAATTTTACAGACAACTTTCAATTCCAGTCTCATCTCCCTATTCTTAGCTGGAGAGCTTTGGGACATATTTGCTCTAGCCAAAGTCACTTATTTTCCTCTGTCTTGTGCTTCCGGTTCATCTGTCCTGCTCCTTATGTCCTGTTCCTTGTCACGTTATCTTATTCTATTTCTTCGTCATTTCCTTAGCACGTACTCTGTTTTTAAATGTGTTTTGGTGGTTGCAAAGTCTCACTATGCAGCTCAGACTCGTGGTATCCTCCTGCTTTCAGCCGCCCCAGTGCTGGAATTACGGCCATACGCAACTACGGCCGGAGTCTGGCCCACTCAGCCTGCCCTGTGGTGGGGCTGGCGTGGCATGTGCTTCCAGGGATCCAACCATGGTCCTGAGTTTGCCTAAGCTTGCCTAAGCAGCTGCTTCAGTCTGCTGAGCTAACTCACCAGCCCCTATATTTTATGTATTACTCACTGTCTTTTTCTTTTTTCCTAGGGTGTAAGTTCCAAGGCCTGGGTTCATTTTCTGCTTTGGTAATTTGGTGCATTCTAATGTTTCTAGCACTGCTGTTTTATTCTACATACTTGATAAATATCTGTGAACCACCTGAGCCTTACAGCGCCTTTCCTGATGTGTCCCTGCAGGCTCCATGAGAGGAATTACTCTTGCTCCATTACTACCTGTGTGAAGCTAACCAAGTAGCCTTCCCCTGTATTTTGTAATCTCATTCCTACTTCTAACCTAAAGCCTTCTTGTCTGGTCTTTTCTTACTCCCTCTTCTCACCGTTACCACGGAAGCAGCTCCAATTATCCTTCTTCACCAAATTCCACCTAAAAGAGTGCCATTCTGTTCTCTCACCCTCCACACGGACCCTTCTGCTCTTAACTTTGTCCCAATACTTGCCTGCTAGGCAGCCAGTAGTTCAACACAGAACTGCCAAGAATTACACCTTTGACTCTTGCTTCTTCTCAAAAAATGCTTCCTTATGATTTGAAAAGTGAAATAATTTTTTTTTCTTTAAATTCCTGGCCTATTCGTAGTGCTGTAGGAGCGCTTGTTTTAAGTTTGGTTGAATTTGGATCTACCTTCTCTGAACACAGAGCACTTCGTTGCACCGTGCCTGCGATCGCCGACTCTGCTGTCTTCCAACACTAGATGTCTCTGCGGTGCTGGGCTTGCTTCTGTTGCTGCCCGCTGGGCTGCTTCACTTGTGCTGGACTCCGTAGCCAAGAGAAATTTATTTCCCAGTGTTACCTCCAAGGAAGCAGAGACCTTTTCTATGATGTGCTTGCTTTCAGCTGCCGTGTATTCATGCAGCCGATATAAAATACGAATTTTATAGCTGTACAGTAGTAGAGAACGTAAGGACGCATCTCACACATACTTGTTCATTCTATCCTTGCAGTGTTTCCTGCAGAACTTCTACAAGTTGCCAGCTACCAGCGCCTGCTCCTACCTTCCTTCATCAATTTAGTGCTTCTAGTGCACTGTTCTTTGCTTCGCGGAGAAGCACTCTGGCCTACATGAGCAGTCTTAGGTCGCTCCTTGTTAGGCCTGTTTTGATGTGCTGTGGGTCAAATGCATCCCTTCCCATGGATAGCACGGCAGGGCCAGCCTTAAGACTCGTGCTGGCTTTCTCTCCTCTTGATACTATAAATTTTACAGATCTGGTTCATTGTAGATAAAATAATTTACTTTAGTGCTTCTATAAAACCTTCCTGAAAGATCAAGCGCCGACAGCTGATGCTTCCCAAGTGGTTTCTGTGCTCAGAGAATAAGTAGAAGTGAGGTGGCTCCGCCCTTGGGTCTGAACCTTGGGTAACCCTGGCTGTGATTAGCTTTGAAGCAGCATACGTGTGAGCCTACAGCCATCCCGTTCTTCTCTCGCCGCCAGCAGAAACATTTAATTTCCTGGTGGGAGAAAATTATCTCTGAAGGAAGAGTCCCATTCTTTCTATTGTTGCTCTGAGGTTCCCTGGATGGTTTCGATTTCAAAATGGCACAAAGAAGAATTCGCTTAGATTATGGTTAAATAAATATGTGTAGGAAATGTTCGTCTTGGTAGTTTGTGTATGTTACACGATGATAAATCAGTCTTGTTTTGATATGCTAGTCACACCCAAGGACATCTTTCCAATTTTCATAAACTTATTAGTAACTCTGTTTTCTTAAAAAGCATAAAAAATTAGAGGAAAATGCAGCATTAATTGTATTATTTGGTTAGCATTTTTACATAAACTATGGTTAGATAAGCTCACTTAGAGATAAGTTAGAAAACTAATATCACTAATTTTGAAATTGTGTTTAAGGAATAAAGAAAAATCTTGTTTCAATGTAATGAAAAAAACTTCCATAATAATTATAAAATAGTATTATCTTTTTGTTATACAGAAGGCACTTAAATAGAAGCCTTGTGTTTTCATGAAGTAATTAAATTGTTTTTTGTAGTTTAGTTTCTTGAATGTGATTCCTTTCGCTGTCTACTAAAAACTTAATGATACTCTTTTTTTTCTATAGCATTCTCAGAGACATTAATTTTGTTTTTGTGTGTGTGATTTAAAGTCACATAGCTGGCTGCCACGCCGGTCCCGCTCTCGAGCGTGCTGAGCCCGGATGGAGTCCAGGTGCAGTGGTGTGCGCCTGTAATTGCAGCGTCTGGGAGGTAGGTAGCAGGAGGATCACTATGAGTCAGTACTGAGACCCTGTACAAAAAAAAAAAAAGATAAAGTTGCAGTCTCTTTTTTCCTTTCTTTCAGTGTAATGGATTCAGTCCTTCCTTCCTTTCCCAGCTCTAGAAAGCTTGCTCGGCAGCCAGGCGTAGTGTTGTGTGAATGCCCTGCTTTGCTACGTGACAACAGGGAAACCACAGCCCAGAGTGGAAGGAATACTGGAAGGTGAGAGCCCAGGCGGCAGGGAGAGAGCCGCCAGTGAGCGGCTCCGTTACATTCGTGACGCTTCTCTAGGAAAGCGGGGCGAATGCAGGCAGCGGGAGGCCACGCTCAGCGGTGGAATCAGTCAGACCCACGTCTATGAACATCGTGTGTCGCCCTCGTGTAAGAAAGGGTAAAGCAAAGCTGAAAGGTTGGATAGATACAGTGACATGGAAAGAAGCGGGACCTAAGGAATAAGCAACGAGGATGAGGGAAAGGCGGAAAGAGAGGAAACAGGGAGAGGGAAACATCGTGCAAACATATACGCAGGATGACTGAGAGGATTGTACTGCGAATTTCTATCAGTTTTTCGAAAGTAGCAGTTAATGTTCAAAATTTTTACCTGGACTAACTCTGTACGCTAATATCTGTACTCTGAGCAACTACACTGAGGACAGCAAAGTGCCATATAGCAATCACGGTTGAACACCTCTTAGCTTCTTTGAAACGTACACTGTTTCTAATGTCTCATCGATTATTATACTGTTTAAAATAAATTTAAAAATAAAAAAGTAAAAAGGACAAGGGGAAAAATTGAGGTTCATTGAAAGGAAGATTTAATGTTTAAGTGTTTGACAGATGCCTATATTTAGTAATCTGAGCAACAAATTTGATGATAACACTACATAATGCAACAATCATTGCTAATTTTCTATTCTTGTTGTGAAATTCTGTACCGTTTACATTGTTTTGTGTTGCTTTATTTCTGTCTTTTTTCTTGTTATATGTTTCTGTTTTTCCTCTTTAAAATAAAAAAAGAAAAATACAGCTATTCTTAGTTGCTTTCCTCTCCCTGCACTGTTACTACCTTTTCATCCATTAATAAAGAAGCATTTAAATGGCTCTTTAGGAAGTAGAATAAAAGTATTTATTGCTACTTGGAAATTCATAATAACTTAAAATTTTTAATCACTCTTGGAAGACTTTATTATCAGATACTTAAGACACAGTTCATTAACAATGACAGCCGTACATCGTGAATGGGTGTGGAGCAACATTTCTCTAAGCACGGCTCAGCTGGCCCTTGCTGGTTTCTTATTAGGCATTTATGAAAAGAAATACGCATTAGAAAGAAGGGGCTCTCTTGGAAAATGATGGTCAGTAAAACAGCAGACTATGTGGCTATTTCAGGTAATCCTGGAGTAACTCACAGAATAGGGAAAGACGGGCCAAGAGAAAGAAAGGAAACACCCAGTCGGAAGACGGCAGGCTTCCAAGTGAGGAGGAGGAGGACCATGAAGAGAGTTGATGCAAAAATAAAAATGTAAAGAATGCTTACTCTGCTCCTATTTTTAGCGGCAGCAAGTTTACCACAGAGTTTGTCCCTTCTTACTGCAGGGGACCTGAGCATCACACGCAGAGAAGGACACTCTCGATTCTGCCTTAGTGGTCTGTTAGGTCTCAAGATAACCCAGGCAAAGCAAAGAGCTCCTGTTCACATAGGGCGGAGCTTATGCTGCTAATATGTATTGTCCAAATGTTTATAAATATGTGACATCGATAAATGAATTATATACAATCAACTGAATATTTTCACTATCATTTTTATTTGATATAGGTATATTTAAGGAAATATATATTTTAAAAATAAGACAGTTACCTAGAAGTGAAGGACATGAGGTTTTAGTTAAAGAAGGAAGGAAAAAATCAGTGTGAGTGTAAAAGGTTTTTATGTTTTTTGGGGGTGTAGCTCTATTGATACTGAACCTATGGGTTCAATATTAAGAAAAGAATCATTTTTTTGTGTGTATTTAGTACAGGGACTACAGGGTCTCACTACATAGATCAGAATCTCCTGTTTTCAGCCTCCCAAGTGCTGGGATTACAGGCACGCGTCACCATGCCCAGTCTCAATCGCCATCTCAGTGAGCGCCAGGGGAAGGGCCGGCATGGCATGTGGGTTTGGGGATCAAACCCTGGTCACTGTGCCTGCCTAAGCAGGTGCTTTATTTCATTGAGCTATCTGGCCGGCCCCAAGGAAAAATATCTTGATAATGAAAAGTATTACTCTGTACTTTAGAAGTAGTATTCAACTATTTTATTTAAAATGTCTTAGCAGTAGAGCTTATATGGATTATATAACCCATCTGCTAAAATTATTTCCACATTTGTTTTATCAAAAGGATATATCCACAATTTGCAAATCTTCTATTTAAAAATACAACCCTTTCTTTAGTTTTTCTACATTTTCTTCTCTACAACTGAAAGCCAAAAGGAAAATGAAACAAGTTACTAACAAATTTTAAAATTCCAAAATATTAATTTCCATTTTAGAAATTGCTATATGAAGATGACTGAAAATCTTAAAACCTGAAAACTTTTCTTCCTCCCCTTCTCCTTCTCCTTCTCCTTCCCCTTCTCCTCTTCCTCCCCCTCCTCCTCCTCCCCCTTCTTCCTCCTCCTCCCCCTTCCTCCTCCTCCTCCTCCCCCTTCCTCCTCCTTCTTGGTATAAGGTCTCAGTGTGCAGCTTGGACTTATAGTGATCCTTTTGTTTTCAACTTCCGCAGCACTGAGATTACAGGTGTGCACCCCCACAACCGGTCTCTGTGGCTGGCTCAGGCAGGCTGGTGTGAATTGAACTCTGTGCTTGCCAAGCAGATAAGTCCACTGAGCTATCTCACCAGCCCAAAAGCTTGAAAACATTTCAGTGAGACACTAATAAAAAATAAATATGAGTATATAAGGTTACTTGTGTATACATGCTTTACCATAGATAAAAGAGGATAACTGAAAAAGGATTATAAAATTCAAACTTGAATACTAGTCAGTTTGGTTCAACACTACGTATAAATGTTAAAAATCATAAACATTTTTCAATATACTTACATCAAAGGAAGAAACTACTTAAGTAGTAGAAATATGGGGAAAATTTCGAGGCAGGGTCGCAAGAGGTGGCAGTCATGGCTCCTGAGTGGTAAGGAGGTGGGAACGGTGTTTACACTTCAGACGGCGGGGGTTGGGACTCCAGGATATCAATGACTGCAGGGCTTCAACAAGACCAACTTTGGAGGTCTACTCTTCTCTGTAAAATTGGGACTTGCTAACCTTTGCCCCAACCCAAGAAGTAGTAAGGAACGCTGCTGCTTCCAAGTCGTCATAGTGAAACTGAGGACTCTGACTTCAGCTGTGATACACACCCCCACCTGAAATATTAGCTAGGGAGCCTTGGATAGAAACAAAACCAGAAACCTTTCATTACATACCTTCTATAACAGTGCTTCAGTTTTATTAATTTATCAAGAATAAACAACCTAAGAGTTTATTAAAATTTTATTTTCAGCAATCCCCCCTGGTAGAACTATATCCCCCAATCCAATCTGGCTGAGACCGACATCACTTTTTTGCAGATTTAGGATGGGATACCGCTTCTCTGAACCCATGAATTCTTCAGACAGTCCAATGAGTGCCTTCCCTTGTGTCTTCTCTGATTGGAACTCTGCTTTGGCTTTGACCCTGTCCTTTTGTTTTTAGCTCTTGCCATGCTTAGTGTACCACAGCTGTATGTGATATTCTGGTAAGGCAGTTGCAGGCTTTGGAAAATTAAGAGAATCTTACTCGGGAGGCTGAGGCAGGAGGATCAGTGTGAGTTCGAGACCAGCCTAGGCTACAAAAGTGAGCTCAAGGCCAGCCTAAGCTGCATAGTGAGACCCTGTCTCAAAAAGACAAAAAAAAAAAGAAAAAAAAGAAAAAAAAGAAAATTAAGAGAATCTTACTGTCTGTGACAACACATGGTGGAAGCCTTGGCTGCTTGCTCTTAGCACGATTCCTCCACTCTGTTTCGACATGAAGATGTTGGTGGCATTTAACAGAGAGACAATCCCACCTCAGCCAGAGAGGAAAGCAATCGGTTCACTCATTCTTTTTCCCTTTCGGGTTTCAGGCAAGGAGAAGATCGAATTTCTTTTGTGTGGAGGGATGTGTGAAGAGAGATCAAGGCATTCTTGATGAACACGGAGCCCATGAAAACCTGCCTTCCGTTGGCTAGCTCTCATTCTACACTGAACTAGGAAGGAGAGCGGCAGCACTGATGCTGCGGTGCTGATTTTCAGTAATGTTTCTGGGTGGGTGACATGAACAGCTGGAAAATCAGTGCCTCATACTGTTGTCCCAACGGTGAGGCGTAGGATCTATCATCTAAGTATCTGTCTGCCTGCCTTTCTATCTATCTATCTATCTATCTATCTATCTATCTATCTATCTATCTATCATCTATCAATCATCTATCTATCAATCATCTATCTAGCTATCACCTATGTATTGTATTCATAATAGTAAAGAATAGTAATTAGTGTTATAGACTCTTACTAAGAACATCAAAGAATGAAGGATAGAGTGCACAGAATCAAATTCAAGAATGAAAGAAATTAAATTGTGTGGGGCTGGCAAGATAGCTCAGTGTTCTAAAGTGCCTGCTTAGCAAGGCTAGGCAAGTGCTCAGGCACTGCAGTTCAATCCCCAGCACAGGCTGTGTCAGCCCCACCCCCAGGATGGGCTACGTTGGCCACAAAAAAGAAAAAAAAAAAAGAAAGAGAGAAAAGAAAAAAGAAAACAAAGAAATTAAATTGTAGATTAATTTACTTATATTGAACTTGTTTAAGCATAATCTATATAAACAACATTAAAGTCAATAATGAAAATAATAGCTGGGCAGGGTGGCACACACCTGTAATCCCAGCACTTGGGAGGCTGAGGCAGGAGGATCAGTGTGAGTTCGAGACCAGCCTGAACTACAAAGTGAGCTCAAGGCCAGCCTGAGCTGCATAGTGTGACCCTGTCTCAAAAAGACAAAAAAAAAAAAAAAAAAGAAAGAAAAAGAAAAGAAAAGAAAATAATAGTGCTGATTAATTATAATGCCTCAAAAAAGATAAGGCTCAACTTGCATAGAAAAATCAAAGGCAAATGGATAGAATAATAGTTTTTTGTATCTTTTATTCTGAAGGGATAATGATACTGATACAACTTTTAGTCTGCTAGGTTAAGACTGTAAGCCAAATAGTAAAAGATAAATATTATAAGAAAAGCAATAAGATGTAATATAAACACAAGCAAAAGAGTTTGTTGCTTTGATGAAAGACAGTGAAAGAATACAAACAAATACAAAAGTGAGTTAGAAAATGAAAAGTTATTGAAAACAAGTCTAAACAGAACAGTAACACAAACAATCACTTTTAAATTTACTTCAGGTCATTTCAAATCAGATTTTAAAAAATCTAGTTATATGCAATTTATGAGAAATACACCTAAACATGATTATGAGGAACAGTTGAAAATATTGAATTACAAAAACATGTAGACAAAGATGAAGCCAGCAAAAATTATTTCTGCAATGTTAATGTAAGGAAAAAAATAAATTTTAAACCAAAAAGGGTATAAAGTTTGCTTTTCCTTTATAGCCCTTCCAGCAGATATAAACCATATGACTTTAATTTTCATGTTATTGTTTTCATGTTTTACTTGATTCAATTTGTTGAGAATCTTTCATGTTTATGTTCATGAGGGTTGATGTCTCACACGCTGTTTCTTGTGTAAAATCTTCAGTTGAGTTTTGGTATCAAGATGATCGTGGCTGTGTAAACTGAGAAATGCGATGCGAACGTGAATCACTACTTTTGCTTTTCTTTCTCAATGTTAACGTGTGGCTGTTCCTATTTCATGGCTATAGCTACGGTAGAATTTACCAGTGGAACCATCTGGGCCCAAATTTATCATTTTTAGAAAATTACAAATTCAGTATTTTAATAGTTGCAGGTATAGACTGCTACGGAGTGAGTTCTGGTAGCTAGTATCTTTCAAGGCAGTGCTCTGTTTCATTTAAGCTATTGAAATCATGGGTAGAGAGTAATTGATGCTATTCATTTATTCTTTTAGTGTGTGTGGAATCAATACGAACATTTTATCTTCCATTCCTTATGTTGTTAATTTGTGTTTGTGCTTAGTTCAAACTGTGTTCCTGATTCTCATGAGACTTTCAATTTGACTTAACAAGCGGTTTAATTTCAAATATTTAGGTACTTTACAGATTTTTTTTGTTATTGATAGAGAACACAATTTATATGGCTTGAGTTAGTCGAAAATGTTTAAATATAGTTTTGTGTTCTATTTTGCTGAGTGCTTCATATATACTTGAGAAAAAGTGTATTTTTGTGGGGGGGACTGAAATGTCTTACAAATGTCTATTAAATTAAACTGATTGATTCAGTGGCACAGGTTTTCTACCTCCTTACATATACTTTGTCATATGTATTACATTCTCCAAAAATATTACAAAATTTCCTTTCAAAATTCATATATTTTTAATGAATTAAGAGGAAAAATAGTAAATTATATTTATTCAGATACTTACTATTTGTCATACTTTTTCCGTATCCTAAAGTTACAAGCTTTCCTTCAGTGTAATTTCCCATAAGTCCTTTTCTTGGACTTTTCTGAGTTGTTTGAATTTCTTCTTATATAGGCTTGTGTTTTCAAGGAATTTGGGGAAAATTTTTGTCTACCATGTCTGCAAACATTTTTCTACACCAAGTCCTTACTCCTTTTTTTAAAAAAATAGATTTCAACAATACAAATGCTACATTTATTGATATTATCATCTTATTTTCCATTGGTCATAGAGATTATTTTTGTCTTGTACATTTTTGTCTCGTGTATGTATTTATTTATTTTTGTGATACTGGGGATTGAGTTCAAGACTTTGCACTTGCCTGACAGGTGCTTATGCTACTGATTATTCCTGGTCCTCTCTCTGTTATTGAATTGGTATTTCTATTGTTTGTTTGTTTTTTTTTTTTTTTTAAAGATTCACTGTCTTTTTCCTCTGTCATATCTCTTCTTTCATTGAAATAAAAGAATTAAAACATTTAGGAATTATATTTTTCCTTTAATGTGTCCATTCTGTCCCTTGGCTTTTAAATAATTATTTCTAATTTTCCAGGAAGAACTTCTTCACTTCCACACATTTCAAGACTGTTTCCCTTTGCCTAGGGGAGACTGGTGATAATAGCCAATTTCTACATTCTCCCATGTCAGCCATCTTCATTCTGACCTTTCTTGACTTGTCCTGGGAAGCTGTACCAGTGTTCCTTGGTATGTGTATGTTGAGTAATTTTTAATTATGACCTCACAATCCTGAGTAAGGCATATCAGACTCTGTATCTTGTTAGTGTCTTCTGAAGACAGTTGATTTTTTTTTTTTTTTAAATTTACTGGCAGCCAGAGGAATACAGAGCATGAATTCTCTCCTGTGTTCTGGGGGTGATTGTTGTACATCCGTTCTGGTTCTAAAACCTCTCTGGCAAGGGCCAAGGCTTGTGTGGGTCTTGGTAGGTGATTCAGTCTTTCTGAGACTTTTCCTCTACATTCTACTTTGCTTTTCCCATTTCCTTTGGCTAAAAGGAAAACTTCCTTTAAGTTACCACTTCCTGCACATTTGTGGAGAGAACCAGTGGGGAGAAGTGATGAAGAAAAAAGACAAAGGATTCCTCCCACACCACAGAGAGAGGGTGATTTTCCTTTGTCTCCTATCTGGGCAGATGGTTTGCCTTAGGGACTGAGAAGCCCACGCGCCTGCTGCTGCCTCTCCAGGTGGTCAGGAAACAGAAACTGAATATATTAAGAGTTCATCACCGCTGGCCCCTCACATTCAGGTCTGCAGAGATTCTCCCACTCTCTGGATACAAACCAGGGTTGTCCTGAAGGTCGTGCTGTCTGTGCCTGTTGTACCGCCCTTGGATGTGGTCCATTCCAAAGTCAGAGTGTGAAGACATTCAGGAAAAAGAATCCCAGGAAATTGACTCCTAGAAAACTCATCATTTATTTTTACTGTTTAGTTTTGACTTATCTTTGCAATCTTTTTTCTATTATTTACATTGCACAGTCTTCATATGGGCGTTTCTGTATTTTGTTCAGAAATTTTCATTGCAGTCCATGAGGCATCATTGACCTGGTCAGCTATAAAAGTCTGTCCGCACAGTGTGCTCCTGACCACAAAGAAAGCGAAAGCATGCAGACCATTTTCTAAGAGATGATTATAAGAATAAATTTATAGACTAATGCACAACACAGCCTTGTTTACAAATATTTCAAATGTTTACAAATATTTCACAGTCTTGAAAAGAATTAACATCAAAATTATGAAATATTTATATTGAAAAATTAAAGTATTATTATGCATTGCAGTGAAAATCATGCTTACATGGAAAGTTTAATCTTCAATACCCACATAAGGAGAAAAAATTATAAATTTATTAGCTGTTGTGGTTAATTGTGGAGTCAGCTTGAATAAGAAATGCTCCGTAGATTAGTGGAGCACAGTTTCAGATATGGCTGGATCATTGACTTACTGAGGAGGGAATTTCCAGCTCCAATAGGGTTGGAGCCTGGTTGGAATAAGAAGGGGAAGAAGGAAGCATCCTCCTGTAAGTTTCTTTGGAGGAGCTCCAACCTTTGCCTTTGCCTTTGGACATTCCTTTCCTGTTTCTTCAGCCATATCAGCATTGCAGATACGGACCAGCCCCCACCTCTGTGCTGAGTTCCAGGCATTTGTCTTTTGACTGGATCTTAGGCTCTCAAGGGCATAGATGCCTCTTTTTCTTTCTTCCACCCCGACTCTGTGGGCAACTATTATAAACCTATCTTGTAAATCCTGTACATATCATATATATATTTCATATATTATGTAAAATCTGTTACTTTAGTGAGTTCTGGCACATACAGATTTTGGTACCAGAAGTGGGATGGCACTAGAGAAACAGAACTGTAAGGATGAATTTCTTTAATGGGTTTAGTGGTTACTGGTGTTGGCTCTTCAGTTTGATGAGACCCCAAGTGGCTGTTGTCTCTCCTGATAACATGCAGAGGACTGAGAGCCTATGATGTGGACGTTTTCATGTAATATACAGTGTTGTCCATTTGATTATGTTAATTCACCACTCGTGGATGCAAAGAATTTCAGGCCCATCCATAAAGTACTTTGAATATTTATTTGCAGTGTAAGAAATGCAATGTAATGATATATTTATATTAATATATCATTATGTTGATCACTTAATAATGCTTGTTGTTTGCTCTTAGCATCTCTGGACAAAAGCAGTAAAAGGAAATCATGAGCTCCAGATATGCATTAAAAAACCCTAAAGTCTTCTAAGTGTGAGGATAAATTGGGAAGGACGAGGAACACAAAGATTCAAAGTCCCAAACCTAAACGTTTATGAAGAGTCTCAATATTTCCAAATGTATCTTGAAAGAGACTCATGTCTCCCTTTGCTAATGCTGACTTTACACATGAACTTGAGTTGAGTCCTGCAAGGTAAGAACAAGATTCCTGTCAAATCCAGATAGGGAAGGTGCTGCTATTTTTCTTAATTATAAGAAAGAGAGAGAGGAAGTGGGACACACAGGAAACACGTGTGCACAGGTGCACACCCACACACAGCAGACTTACTGCATTTTCCTCACACAAAGTCACACTCATTGAACTATGAGTGTGATATAGAAATCAGACATTCAGTTGTTCTTTTTATATTTACTTTACTTGGAAAGAGAGAGGGGAATTTTTGGCAAATGCAGTTATGTACATGGGCTATTGTTCGTTTCCTTGAATACCATGTGCTAACATGGAGTCATACTGAGTAATTATATTTTTTCTTCTATAATTAGCTTATTTGATATTATATTAGTAGGGAATGTATTAATTCTAGATTTATCCTTTTTTTTTTTTGTACAGGGTCTCACTACTGACTCATGGTGATCCTTCTGCTCATACCTCCCAAGTGCTGGGATTACAGGCGTGTGCCATCATGCCCAGACTCCATCACCCTGGCTCAGCATACTCTAGAGTGGGGCTGGCGTGGCAGGTGGGGCCAGGAACCCAACGTTGGCCGCTGCGCTTCCCTAAGCAAGTGATTATTCCGCTGAGCTATACCACCGGCCCTTAATTCTAGATTTAAATCTTTTAAATTTCCAGTTTCACTATATACACCTGACTTAAGAGAGCTTTGAAATTAAATGTGAGGGGCCCGGCAAGATGGCTCAGTAGTCTAAAGCGCCTGCTTAGGAAAGCTGAGCCAGCCATAAAAAAATAAATAAATAAACAAAAGTTCTGAAAGAAGAAATAAAATTCCTAAAAAAACAAACAAACAAACCAAAAAACAAACAAACAAAAAAAAACAAACAAACAAAAAAAGAAATTAAATGTGAGTTGAGTTGCCAACTAGTACAGAATAACTTTTCTTTCAGACAGGATCTGACTCTGCAGTGCAGGCTGGACTTGAGCTCACCATGGAGGGCAACCTTCCCTCAATGCACAGCGATCCTTTGCAGCCTTCTGAGTGCTGGGATCACATGCATGTGCCACCGTGCCTGTCCCGAATACAATTTTGTCTTTGTCCTTTTCTTCTTCCATACGCACATATCAATTTCCAAATCAAAGCTTCCCTCAATTTTTCTCTGAGAGATTATTCAGAATAATCAGGTGCAGAATACCAGATTAGCCATTCAGATCAGTTGAACAGAATAATTCTGCAGGCCGCCCTGCAGTGATGCTTTTTGAAGCTTAAAATCATTCTACTGGATTGCAGTATCGAATAACTCTGGGTGTGAGAAGCAAAATTAGAGTTAGCTGGTGACATAGTTGATTTTGTGTCACAAGGCCAGGCTGTGGTGCCTGTGGTCGGTTAAATACCAGTGTAGATGTTGCTGTGAAGACCAAAAATTTATTTTTAGTTATGGTTAGTAGCCAAGTCTTTACATTGGGGGCTTTGAAATTTCCTTCCCAGAAAGGGGTAAAATTCACCCAACAAATTAAAGCCCTAAGATACTGAGTTCAGCCCCAAAGAAATAAATTTTCTTACAGTTTGAGACATGGAAACATAATCTGAATTTCTCACCTGGCTCCATGGAATTTGGACTCAAACTGTAGCTTTATTTCATGCTTGAGTTCAACCTGCTGACCCAAGTTAGCAGTTTTGGACTTGCATGCTCCTGGAATTGTGTGAATAAAATTCCTTAATCTATGCCAGACCCAAATATATATAAATAGTTACTTCTCTCCCTGTCTATGTAGATACATTAGACATGTCTCTATAAATGTTTCATATAATAAACTTAACTTATAATACTGAGGGTTTAAAAATATTGAAGTAAGTCATTAGAAGTAGTGGAATTTCCCAACCGTTTTTAACATGGGCTGGGTATGCAAGCTTTTGTAAACATGTAGGACCTATTGGGTGACCAGAACAAATTTCATGCCCCACCCCTCCAATTTAATTCCATTCATTACATCAACTGCAAAAGTATTGGCACCTTTGGGACTTGAAGCGCACAGACAGCTCTGCAGGCTTAGATTGAATCCCTGTCTGTGATTCTCTCCCTGTGGCTTTCTGCTCTTCCATGACATAGGTAGGCGGCCCTGTACAGTGCGAAGGGCTACACTGAAGAAAACCTCTGTCACTGGCTCTAACGTGTAGCAGTTTGTATGCAGTGTGGTTAACAAGACAAAGTTTAAGTTAGAAATTTTTTTTTTTTTTTTTTTTTGTCTTTTTGAGACAGGGTCTCGTTATGCAGTTGAGGCTGGCCTTGAGTTCACTTTTGTAGCCCAGGCTGGTCTCGAACTCGCACTGATCCTCCTGCCTCAGCCTCCCGAGTGCTGGGATTACAGGCGTGCGCCACCACGCCTGGCTCTAGAAAAATTTTTATAGAAAAAAGATTCATCCTTCCCTTGTCACCTTCTGAGGCAGCTCTGGAAGTCTTCCTTGTCCCCTGCTTCATGGCGCCGTTGTGGCAGCTGATGGCACGAATCACTTGAAAGTATCTAACTTCCATGGATTTTTAAGTTTTAGGAAATCAAAAGGCACTTTGTTCCAGATCTGGTAAATAAGGTGGAGGAGGACGAATAATAATGCTTTTATTGGACAGAAATTGGTATATTTCTATCAACATAGCGTGGACATTTAAATTAAAAAAGATTATTATAGTAAAAAACAATTGTTATGAATGCCCCTCAGAATCCTCAATGTACCCCTCCCCCTGGCTTTGGACACCCCTATCCCATCGCTCTTTGCAGGGTACCTTTCACTGTAGTAATCCTTTTTTTGATTTTGTATTCCCAGTAAGTTTTGATCATCCCTTGAATAACAGTGTTTCACGGTAGAAAAGAGAGACCCATGGAAAGGTGAGGCAGAAAGAGTTCCTTGAGCCGATGCCTAGGAGTCCTCCACATGAAAAGAGAGATACTTGTCCGATATTTGTAGCAGCGACAGATAAAATAGCGTGGCCTCCACACACGACCCGATCAGCCTGCATACGCCAAAGTGGGAGTGGAGAAAACAAGCTTTGAACTCGCTGGAGTACGAAGGATGTGAACAACCCCACCCTTTCCTCCTCCTGGTGATTGAAGCTTTCTTTGTGTTTATTTTGTGATCTGGGCATTGAGGGGTGTGATCCCTTTTCTGGAAACAGCACGTAGAATGTTTGCAGAGGGGAACTAAGAGGGCAGCTGAGCAATAACTGGAATGTTAAGTAACAGAATACATAATTTACTAGTGTTTCCTACGCTTCCAGTTGAGCTAATAAAGAGATGAGATCAGTTTCCTCCTCTGTGAAGCGAAGGAACTGAATGCCTTGGCTCCGTGATCTCCACAGGCTCCTGCAGCTTAGAAACGCTGTGAAAATGGATAATGCAGAGAAAACACGGGTCGGTTCTTCTTTGCTGCTCACTTAGAGAACAAACAGAATTCTACAACGGTGCCTTATTTCCAAATGAAGAATAGTTGTTACATAAGTAAAGACCACCAAAATCCATTCTGTCAAGCCAAATTAACAAAGTACTACTCCTGACAGATTCCTCAATAAGCCCGAATTTTAATGGCACTATTTCTCTGTATCTTTACCTTTTGTGATCTAAGGCACATTTCGTTTTAGTTAACCTAGAAGGGCACTTCGTAGAGTACTTAATTTCAACAAAGGGCCTGAGAACTCAGCTTTACAACCTCTGACCAGCCCTGCCCATATGGCTTCTGAAAAGCATCGGCTATGGCTGGATGGGAAGCGTCCCTCAGAAGAGGCCTTGTGTGGAAAATTTTGCTGTGGGGGGCCTTCCGGCAAGGGATGGTATTGTGGGTGCTCCTACTTCATCCCTGGATCCATGGCATGATGAATTGTAATTCAATGGCGTGATTGGAAAGGACTGAACTGAGGTGGGGCCCGGTAGAGAGGACTGGGTTCCAGGCATCCTCTTGGGAACTAGGAACTCAACTAACTAGTTTTTGCCATGCATTTTATTACCGTGAGGAAAAGAGCCAACCAGAACTTTTGCCATTGATTTTGTGAGCCATAATTCCTCATGTGAAGAACTGGGATAACAACTCTCAATGATTATAAAGAGTAAACCACACATTCTATGCGAAAGTCCCTAAGCAGGGCTGGTTTCCACCCTTGCAAATACAGTGATACTTCAGTTCACAAACACTTCTGCTTGGAAACAGTTCGGTTCTTGAATGGAAGCATCTAGCAAAAACTTTGCTTACGCTTGCAAACTCTGCACTGGGTGACAAGGACAGCTGCGGCTCTCTTCCCCACACAAACAAGCACAGTCATCTTCCCCTAAACTATGAAACAAATTAAGTTCATAAACTGAGATACTACTGCGTTCATTTCCCTTTTTTTGTAGTCACCATTAGAAAATAAATCTGTTCATCAAATTTTTACACATTGTCAATCTACAAAAGCCGGGGTCTACCCTATATCCGTGTTCCTCAAGGGCTGCCAATACAAGATGATAAACAGTGGGATGGTAAACAATTAGAAGTCATTGTCCCTAGTCGTGGCATGTGTCATTGTGTATAATGTGCTCCTGCGCAGTGCTGAGATGCATGTTTGTTAGCAGGGAGCCCAGGAGGGGTCTTTTGGTGTTAAACGCCTCTATCCCGGTGGGTGTCAATAAAACCCATCTACCCAGGCGGGTGTCAGTGTCACTGGGGACACCGTTCTGGGATCTGCCGCCTGTATCCTCTGCCCAGTCATTCGCCAGCCGTTCAGCTGTGTCCCCTGGCAAAGCTGCTGACGGGTTTCTCTTTCTGCTATCTGTAGTTGTCTTCCTCTAAGCACTGATCATGTTTCATTTCAGCTCGCCTTCCCTACTGTAACATATGGAGATGTTTCTATGTACAGATCTGAACAGGCTAATGCTGAGCACACAGGTACACGTTTTAGGGTGGGAGGAGAGAGAACGGTCATCACCAGGGTGTCGAGGGTATAGAAGTGACATGGTTGTCCCATGGGCACCACAGATCCTTCTTGGGTCCTGCACAGGCCCTGCCCTGGTTAGATCTGATTCACCCTCAGCCTGGGAAAGAGTTCTGGGCCTGCCCCCCTGACTCTTTATGGTAACCCCGTTTCTTCTGAGCTGCACACCCCTTGGGGCCTTCTGACTGGATTGGTGCAGATCATCAGAGCAGATCCAGGATGCACAGGGCACTAACTGAGACCAGTTCATGCATGTGTTAAAAGCCCGCAAGGTCCTCCCTCATTCCAGTGCCTCAGCTTCACTTACTTGTCCCTAAATCCATGACCCACAAGCCCTTAGCACTAACTGAAACCCATTCTCTCTCTGTCCGTCGCTCCTCCTCTTGCAAATATCGTCTTTGTCCTTTTAGTAATTTTGAGACTGAAAATGGTAAGTGAACTTCATCTGGGAAGACGGGAATTTGGGGGAAGGAGCAAGCTGAGTGTGTGTCATACCTCTGATCTGTTCCAGGCACGGGGCGGAGCCAGACTAGCTCATGTCTTAGGGTTTAGTCACTGGGTTGCTCTAGGCTTGCAAAGGCCGGGAAATGCACTGTTAAAGTGTCCACCCTGGTGTTCTTCCAGACCCCTCCAGCTGACTCTGCAGCCCCCAGAGCTTATCATCCAAGACTCCCCTGTCACTGAAGTTGTAGAATGACAGCTGCGCTAGAGTGGAAAAGGAAAAAAAAAGGAATCACAACTCAGAAGAAAAGCAGTAAAGTGTTGATTTTCAACCTTGATTTATAGGTAGATAACCTCATCGCTTCAGATCATTAAAAAAAGCTAAGAGAAGGGCCAGGATGTTAGAGTACGTCTGGGGTCACCCAGAGGCCCCCTCCTGTGCTGAGTGCTTGTGTCCCTCGGCAAATTCCTGTTGAAAGCGAAGCCTCAAGGCTGCAGTAGGAACAGGTGTGCTCATTTAGAGGGGTTCGTGCCTCTGTAAGGGGCCAGGAGGAGCTAGCTCCCCCCCTCTGTTACCCGGCTGTCCTTCCCACCGTGAGAAGGCACAGCCTTCTGAGCAGAGACCAGATTCTCAGCAGACACTAAACTTGTGAGGATGCCGTCACCTTGAACTTCCTGGCTCCCAGAACTGTGGGAAGCAAATTTATATGAATATAAATAAAGTATACATAAATATATGTAGTATATTTAAAATATATATGAAATACCTAATGCCAGGTATGTTGTTATAGTTGTCCAAACTTAGTAAGACATTCCTCTGGGTCAGGTAAGTTCAAACACTAAAATGCAGGGAAAATAAAATTGAGTAGAATAATCCAACACAATTATTATTTGGGTATTGGAATTTTTAAGCACAATGGTAATACTATTTTCACATCAATATATATATAAAGCTGGGGTGGCAAGATAGCTCAGTAGACTAAGTGCCTGCTTAGGCAAGCATAAGGATCAGAGTTCTATTCCCAGCACCACATGCTGTGCTGGCCCAGACCCTCTCAGGTGTGTATAGCTGGCCACAGAGTCCAGGCATGGTAATCCCAGCACTAGGGAGGCTGGAAACAGGAGGGTCACTATGAGTCTGAGCTGCATAGTGAGACCTGTACCAAATACATAAAAAAAGAAGATATCTAAAGCCACTGTAGCTTGCTCTTTATTTCTCCTCTTGGGTTGAAAACCACTAACTTTGTTTAAATTGTTGGCTAGGTTGTTATGGAAGTGATGGTTTTTTTCTTTTATTTTAAAAATTTTAATCTGATATGACTAGCAGGGAGGTCTCTATCCTTATCTTAGGAAAGTAAAGACGGGGTCCAAGAGGAAAGTGTTAGCTTAAGTCACTGATCCGAAGAATCATCGAAGTTTGTGTTTGTCAGACACAGTGTTATAGTTGTCAAGGAGACAGGGAGAGTCCAGAGCCCAAGGGAGCAATAGACGTAGGCTCCAGTGCGCCGTGAGAGGCATGCTGTCCATCTGCAGACACGTACTGTGTGCTCGCATGGACACCATGCCATTGTTTAGTGTAAACACATAGTACAGCAGGATGAAAACGGAGTTGAGTTAGCTCTACAAATCCATTGTTTTCAGAGTGTGTTTCTTTACCTTCTATGTCATCGCCTTTGCTTGGTAAAAGTCATTGCATAAAGTCCGCTCGGCCAATTGTGTTCTTGCTCTCTAGCCTGAAGAAGTCATTCAGAGAAGTTGAGCACTACTGTAAGTTTCCCAAACTTATTTAAAATCTTTGTCACACAACAAAGCAAAAGACAAACTCATCTGGAGAACAAGCTAGGGTCTTCCTAGGTTATTCCTGATCTTGCTCCAGCCATCAAGAAGAGTTCTTGTTCTTGTTACAGGACTCTTACCTTGTGAACTTTATAGCTTAAACTTTTCTCCCATGGTGTCTGAACTTTTAAATAAAACAATTCTTTTGCTTTGGACTTAGGATGATGGACTCTAGGTCATCCACCCAGGTTAAGTAGGAGAATCCTTAAGATGATAATGAAAGTATTGATTGGCTGTCTTTGTAATAATTGGCAATTATTAAAAGTGAAAGTTTAGAAAAATTCTAAAGATTTATAGTTAGAAAAAAAATCACAGTAAGACCACAAATTATAATTTAATCACCAGAAGCAGCTACTGGAGTAGGATTATTATTCCCTGGAGTTTCTCTACCAGAGCAACCTTATCAGGTGTAATGATCTCTAACAAATAAGATGCCTGAAGTCTAGGAAAGGCACAAACTGCTGTAAAAACACATAGTTGAACAGGGAAAAAGCTGGGCTTTTGAATTCTTTCTTCCTTTCAAAGTCCTGTTCTTCCCAACATACCATGCTTTCCCCAAGAGGCAGTATTTAAAATAAGAAAATAGTGTTCCTTCTCCTCCTCATATACCAAAAGTTACCATTTCCTGGAAAAGCTATAAAAGACAAAACAAACACAACAGAGATTTCTTTCCTTTTCTCACTGTGTTTTGTCAGCTGATATAAAGTTGTGGTGTTCAAACAAAACACAAAGTTTTCCACTAAACAGAAAACCCCTCAACAGAGAACTAAGTGTTCTTCAACAGACAATTTATTTATTTTTCAGGAACTGGGTATACTAACTGAAAAATGTGGTATCAATTTTTCTCTGTTTTTCTTTCTGCCAAACATTGTTGAGGTGAAATTTTTAAAAGAATAAAACAAAACCCCCCAAAAACAAAAACAAAAATAAACAAAACCAAAAACAAATGAAAAAATAAAACAAACTCAAGTCACATTTATTCATTTATTTATTTTGAGATGTAGTAAAGGAAGACATGAAAACTTGAATTCCCCCTTTGGAAGAAGCTTACTTCTGAATACTAAATCCCTACACCGAAATGAATGTGTAGAAGTTTACACTCCTTGTAGAAAAAGCTGAAGTCATGCAAATACATGAGTATTCTAGCCTGAAAAGTGAAGAGTGCTGATGCTAATGTATGCTAAATTGATGAGCAAGTAGTTCCGTCAGTGTCGCGTGTCTTTGCAATTTGTTGCTTGGGGAACATATTTCTCTGCTTTATATAGCTTTAATTTTTTTTTTTTTTTAAATGCATGGGGAGTTTTGTTCCATTTGAGTGAAGATTAGAACTGGTCCTAGAACAGCTGAGGGTTTTATAGAACTTTTACAAAATAGCTGTTATGTACCAAGCATTCTGCCTCAGTAATCTGCTTACACTAATTGCTTAGACAAAGCATCTGAATTGCACTCAGAGAGCCATACTGTGGTTAATCTATTGAAGATGGATAGCCATGCTAGTGGTCAGCGCATTAAATGAGACAAGTGGAAATCAGGTTATGAAATCAACCACAGAAGAGAAAGGGCTAGGGAAATTCTCAGGCCAACTGTGGCTGTCCCTCCATGCACAGCTGAGACTGTAGGCCATGGCTCTCATATGTTAGATGGATCGTGTAGAGCTTTGTGATGTACATTCGAGGTGTCCTTGTGCTAGGACGAGGGCAAATGTTTGCGCTGGGCTAATTCCTTAAGTATGAGCTCAGGAGATACACCTCTGGCTGACTGCATATCATTTAATGAAACAGTACAATTCTGAGTATGTCCAGAATTGAGCATACTCTTTTCACTTGAAATATTTGCTTACCTGAGGCAAATTGTGGTGCACGGTGAAATGACACACAAACCTCTGGGAAGGTAAAAAAGCTACATTATTCCTTTTTTTTTTTTTTTTTTTAAATTAAATTAAATTTAATTTAATTTTGAACAGTAAAAACAGAAGCAAAGGCAAATAGAAAAGAAGACAGAAACAGGGTAACATACAACAATATAGATGTTATAGGTTTCTAAAACAGGAATAGCTAATAAATAATGCTTGTTATGTCATCTATTTTTATTGCCAAATCTGTTATTCAGGTTAACAGATATAATCATGCAAAATTGGGGAAATAATTGAATATTGATGCTCGCTTTCAAGAAATCTTATTTTTTAAAAATTTTATTTTAAAGAGTAAAAATAGCAGAAACAAAGGTAGAAAAACTGTAACAAGCAAGAGTACATATAGTATAGAATTTGAGAACAAGAACAGAAATTTAACAGTGATTGTATTACATATTTTCATCGTCAAATAAGAAATCTTAAATTTTTTAATTGTACTTTTTGTTTTGATTTATTTTAGAGAGTATAATTGATAAGACATTAGAAATGGTGCACATTTGGAAGATAAACATGAGAAATATTAAGCTATGGGTTTTGTATTACACATTGCTGTCCTCGATGTAGCTGCTCAACTTATAGATATCAGCACACAGAGTTAGTCAAGGTGAAAATTCGAAACATTAAATGCTATGTTTGGGGGCCAATGAGATGGTTTGGTGGTCTAAAGTGCCTGCTTAGAAAACCTTAGTCAACTGCAAGTATTGCTGTTCCATCCCCGGTACCATACGCTGTGCTAGCCCCACCCACAGGGCAGGCTGAGCTGGTAATAATAATAATAATAATAATAATAAATGCTATTTTGAAATATCTATTATACTTTTCAGGTTTGTTTCTTCTCGCAGGTTCCTACACTAGGGAGACAATGTGATATTTACAAATGTGGATCTGACTTATTTCTCTTATGAATATAAACCTCTAGTTGCACCCACTTCCCTATAAAGACTTTGAGTTTGTCTTTCTTTATAGCTGAGCAGTACTCCATTGTCTAAAAATATCACAATTTTTTTCATCCATTCCTCAAGTGATGGGCATTTTAGTTATTGCCAAGATTCGGCTATGACGAATTATGCTGCTATAAACATGAGCGCACGTATATCACTATGGTATGATGTTTCCAGTTCTTTTGAGAAAATATCTAGAAGGGGAACAGGTGGGTTGAATGAGATTTCCAGTTCTAGTTTTCTGAGGAGTCTCACACTGATTTCCATAGTGGTTGTACCAGTCTCCATCCCCACCAGTAGTGGAGAAGTGTTCCTTTTTCCCTACAGCCTCTCCAGCATTTGTGATTAGTTGATTTCTTTATAATAGCTGTTCTTTCTGGGAGGAGATGATAGCTCAGTGGTGTTTTAACTTGCATTTCTGCAAGAGCCCGTGCTGTGGAACATCTTTTCATGCATTTATTGGCCACTTGTATTTCTTCACCTTAGAACTGTCCATTTTTGGATTGGGTCTTTAAATTTGGAGGCTAGATATTTTTTATTTCTTTCTATAACTTAGATAGGAGTCCTTTGTCTGAGGGATGGTTGGTTATGATTTTTTCCCCCCAATTTGTGGGTTGTCTTTTCACTCTGTGATTTCTTTTCACGTGCAGAAGCTTCTCAATAAGATAAGATCCCAGTTGTGGATTCTTTGGAGTGCATTTCCTGTACAGTTTGCTTTTTGTTCATGAACTGTGTGCCCACTCCTATGTCTTCAAGTTTGCCATTCTTTAAGTGAGGTGTGAAAATGGATTTGGGTTGGACTGGTGTTATAGTTTGTCTCTAAGTGTCCCCCAAAGCCTCAGGCAGTCATGGGTCAGGGACTTCTAGAATTTGTGATTAACTCATGATCCACTGGGAATATGGGTGATCCGAGGCTGGGACTGAGTACGGCTGGGATTATGGGTGCGAGTGCTAGACCCAGTCTGAGGGGAGCAGCCTGAATGTAACATAAGGGAGACAGAGAGACAGGCCTCCTCCTCTCTCTAGCCATTGTTGCTACTCCTCCTTCCTTTGCTCTCTTATGCTTTCCCGCTGCCATGAAAGATTGCCCTCTGCCATGTGCCAGTCTGCCTCAGAGCCAGACTGAAACCTCCAGTAACTGTGAACAAAATAAACCTTTCCTTCCTTCATATTGGGTGTCAGGTATTGGTCCCAGCAGCAAGAGGTGAGTGAGATAACTGGCAACTTCTCATGGTGTATAAGACTTTTGATGCTCTTACCCACAGTGTTTAAGACCCAATTATCTATTTGTGCTGATGGGTTATTGTGTTCAGGTGTAAATTTCCCACTGAGCAAGAGAGCAAAGCCATAGCCTGTAACTCCTGGGCTAACCTGCCTCTGTTCAACATCCTGAAAAGTGTCTCACCTTGAATTAGGAAAATAAAGCATGAAAAGGGAGCATCTAAGTCACAGCATTATTCCCTACCCCCCTTTGGCTATTAAGTTGGAAATTTTGTTATAGACATGTTCGTGTTATATTTACTTGCCTAGTTGTAGACTTGCGTTCTGTACATGAAGATAGGAACCATGTCTACTTTACACACCATCTATTCATTACGACTTTGATATTACCTGGCACATAATGTGCACTTTCCACTAAAGAGTCTTTTTTATTGAATTATAATTGATATAACAATAAAATAGAGAGATTTGAAAGATCAAGTTTTATGTAGAATATTTTATCCCTCCAGAAAATACTTTAATGTCTCTTTCCAATCACTGTGTTCTCTGCTAACCTCAAACACCCATTCCTCTGATTTCCCTCACCTTGGTAACACGCATGTCACATGTGATAGCAACAATACAGTGTACACCCCTGGGATTTTCTCTTCAAATTCAGTGTAATGATTTGGCAGTTCATCTACCTTATTGTTATACCAATAACACATGTTCCTTGTTATTGATAAATAGTACTACAATGTACGAATATACCACAATATGAAACATAATTTGTTGATAAACTTCCAGGGTGTTTCTAAGATAAAATTTGTCTATAGTGAGTAAAGCTGATATGAAATTCTCTTGTAATATTATTGTAAAGATATGTATATGTTGCTATTTGAGATATTCCTACCAAGTAATTGCTAAAGAGTTCAGGTAGTTAGTTACATATTTAACCTTATTACTGTTGCCCTTTTAAAAAAAGTTTTCAACAATTCTACAGCATCCCTCAGAAAACTATAAGGCTGTTATTTATTGTTCATCTCTATAGATGGTTATATTTTAAATATTTCACATTTTAAGCATTATCGAAATTGAGAACAATTTGCTGTGGCCTTCATGTGTCCTCTGCTAGTAACTTATGATATCAAGCAGGGTTTTGTCTAGTTTCTGGTCATTCATTTGTCTTTGTAAAAGGCTTGTTAAGGCTTTGCTTATTTTAGAAACTGAGTTGTTTCCCTTCTTATGTTTGTCTTTTTCCTCATCGCAGGTTTTCCTTCCCATTTGAAGCAATTTCTTCCCCTTTCAGGGTGTCTGCTGTACCTTTTAGATTTGCATTACTCTTTCAGGCTTTCACACTTGTGAGCTATATGCCATTTGCACATGTGGCTCTGGTTTATGTCACTTACCGGTACAGTCTCTCAATGCATCCATTCATCTTCAAAGGCCTCAAATTTATCTTCTTTATAGCTGAATAATCATAGTCCATTGTATAAAAATACCACATCTTTTTTATCCATTTGTCAGTGGATGGGCATTTGGGTCATTCGCATGATTTAGCAATGACAAATTGCACTACTGTAAATGGGGGAGAAGATATATTGCTGTGTTATGATGATTTCAGTTCTCCTGGAAAAATACCTAGGAGGGGAGGAGCTGGCTTGAATGGGGCCTGCAACCCCAGCTTTTTGAAGAGTCTCCATTCTTATTTCCATAGTGGTTGCACCAGCCTGCACTCCCACCAACAGTGGAGAAGGGTTCCCTTTCCCCAGAGCCTCCCCAGAATTTGTTATTGGTTGGCCTCTTGGTGATAGCCATACTTTCTGGCATAAGAGGGTATCTCAGTGTCATTTCAATTTGCATCTCTTGAATGACCAGTATATCTGGGTATATATATATATATATATATATATATATATATATATATATATATATTAGTTTGGGTAATTGTATTGTTGATTTTGGCTGGTCTTTTGAAATTTAAGCAATGTCTAAATTTTTTTATACTTTGATTTTTTTCCTCTTTAGAATTTCTTATAACTTCTTTGTTCATTTTTTTGTTTTTGTTTTTAAAGCAAATCTTACACGTTTATTTCTGGTAATTTCAACTAATTTGAAGATAGCATCATGTTATATGGCCACCATTGTTGGATTCCTATTACTTTGTTTAATGAAATCTTGTATCATTTCTAATGTTGTTTTTTTAATATCCCTATTTTGTAGTCTTTATTTTTATTTTATTTTATTTTGTCTTTTTGAGACAGGGTCTCGCTATGCAGTTGAGGCTGGCCTTGAGCTCACTTTTGTAGCCCAGGCTGGTCTCGAACTTGCACCAATCCTCCTGCCTCAGCCTTCTGAGTGCTGGGATTACAGGCGTGAGCCACCACACCTGGCTCCTATTTTGTAGTCTTTAAAAGTAAAAAGTTTGAGTTGTTTAACTCTGTGCTGTTGACTTTCAGAAATTACATATTTTACATTGATTTCCCTGCCAGATATCAGCAGGTGTTTATCCCAGCTTGTGGCAGACATTTTTATTTTCTCAGTAATATTTCCAATTGATTAGAAATGTTTAAGTGTGATAGAGTGTAATTTGGATTTCTTTCAACATTTTTTTTTAAGAATTTTTAACTTTTATTTATTTATTTTTTTCTTGTTTCAGAACCTCTGTTTGTTTATTCACTCATTTTTATGGCCGGCTCAGCCTACCCCAAGGGCAGGGCTGGCGCAGCATGTGGTGCTGGGGATCGAACCGTGGTCCCTGAAGCTGCCCAAGCCTTCCCAAGCAGGCGCCCTAGACCACTGAGCAATCCGGCCGGGCCCCTCTTTCAACATTTTTAATATTCTCTTTGAGAAGTCTTTGCCTGTTCCATACTTGCAAGGATATTCTACACTTTCTTTGGAAATATTCATATCTTTAATAGCTAACTTTAGCAGTGACTCATGCTAAATTACTTTGTGTGTGGAATATGCGGTAGAGGTAAAGCTGATTAAACGTAGACTGAAAGATAAAGAGCAGCTGCCTTTAAAGAAATTTGAGGACTTAATTCAATTTCTATGCTCTGAGAAAAATCACATGTGGCTACAATTTCAGTTATTCTGTATGTTTTTAGAGTTTTCTTCATGGCAGAATGCTCAGTTACATCCTGTTGGAATTGTGCTTGGTCTCTGAAATGCTGTTACATGGGCAGAGACAGAGTCACAAGGAAACAAAAACAGGACCCTCCCAGCAGCCCTTGCACACATTTGGTGCACTGCATGATGGGAGCAGCAGCAGTTTCAGGGTGGTCAGCAACGCCTGCAGATGTTGGCAGGAAGAGAACATGGCTGTGGTCATGTCTTAAGGAGAAGCAGAAACACACAACCCTGGGTGACTCTACTTTTTACATACAAGGGAAGAAGGTTTTCCAGGTCTCTAAAACATCTGGGAGACATTGTAAGATGAGTGAATTCTTGCATTTAGATTACTGGGACCCCAAACTATTATAGTCTGAGCCTGAGTAGAATTGTCATTCTTTGGCCTGTGATCTCATGAAGCCCCATTCTACATACACATTAGGAAATGCAGCAAAGCTTCAGTGCCTTGTCACCTATGTGACTGAAATAGAAAATTTTCTGCATGGAATGTTGCTTTTGGGAAGTGTCTGGTGAAAGCTCTAGTGTCTTAAATAAAAGTAAAATGATAAGAGGCATTCAAAATCCAAAGTGGTAAACTTCAACAAGAAGAACCCGAATGCGTAGTTTATTCCATAAATAACTTTCAATAAATAAAAGAGAAGAGAAAGTACAGAGAAATAGAGATAGACAGAGAAGGCTATCAAAGAAAAGTTGAAAGGACTACAAGGTACAAATTAGGGTCCTAGCAATCTGTAAGTAGAGGACATTTAGAAAAATATAAACATTGTTTAGGGATTTGCTTAAGAATTTCTATGATTTTTTGAAATATGACAAGATAATTAGGTTAGTGTTTCTTCAGGATGGGTACTCTATTGTTCATTATTATTCTTTCTGCTTTCATATGTTTTGAAATTTTTCATAGCGAGAAGTACTTTTAGCTGGGAGTGGTGACGCATACCTGTAATCTCAGCACTAGTAAGGTGGAGGCAGGAATACTGCTGTTAGCTCAAGCCCAGCCTGAGCTGCTTAGTGAAATCATGTTAAAAAAAAAAAAAAATCAAAAAATCAAAAACAAAAGAAAGAAATAAAGAAAGAAGGAAAGTAAGAAAAGATAATAAGCAAGCAAACAAATAGGTTTCCAAAATATTTTTTAAAATGTCAATTCATATTTGCTGGAGAGCCTTCCATTTAGCAAAAGTTCATTAAAGCCGATGAAGCATGAAAATCAGAGCCTAAATGGCATCTTAAAATTCTTATTAGAGCTTGCTGTAAATAAGGTTTCAATTGGAAATAATTGTGGCTGGAATAAACCCCATTGGCACTGGGCAAAGCTAAAGTTTACTATAAATAAACGGAAAACTCATTTTTACGTTGAGTCCAGTCCTTATTATTAAGTGCCAGTCAGAACAATGGCTAATCTCTTACTTTTACAATGAAATTTTGTTTTGTTTTCTAACAGGACCTATCAAAACGTTACGAAATGCAGCACAGAAACCCCAAGCTTGTTTTTTTTCAGTCATACATTATTTTCTTGAATAATGAATCTATCTTGACTTTTGAGGTCAGTTTCCCTGAAGAAAAAGAAAAATAATTGTATGTTTTGCTTGGGGGACGGCTATTGAGGAATATTAATAACAAGATGTGAGATGTTTTCCACTTTTGACCCCTGGAAGCCTGGGCCTCAGTCTTTATGTGGAGAGAGAGTCACATCAGTCCCCTGTCCCTTGGCTTGACTTTCCTGTAAACTTAATTTATTTTATTTCTTTTTTTGAGACTGGGTCTTGCTCTGTAGCCCAGGCTGGCCTTGAACTCATGGAGATCTTCCTGCCTTGGCTTCCCAAGAGCTGGGATTACAGGTGTGCATGGCCATGGCTGGATTTCCTGTGAACTGTGACTTTGGTGGCATGCGTGTACTAACTTGACGACTGACTATGGTAACTAGTGTACTGTGTAGTGAAGATAAGATGAAAGTAATAATTGTAGTAAATATTGCTGCTATTGAGTAGCACTCAATAGCACATAGGGATGAGTGTGCTAAATGTTTGACTACAAAACTTCATTTAATTGTCATAAACCATTTACAGATGCAACAGAGGCTAAAAAGTGTTAGAATTTATCTGTATAAAAAGGATGAAGCTTAGTTGTAGTCATGTTGCTGGTTAATGAGGAATCTTCAAACTGAAGGTTGATGTCATCATTTAATGAATATTTATGAAGTCTACCAAGTTCTAGACTACAGACTTTTTTTTATAAAACATCTCTCTCTGTCTCTGTCTCTGTCTCTCTGTGTCTGTCTGTCTGTCTGTCTGTCTGTGTCTGCCTGCCTGTCTGTCTGTCTGTCTCTCTCTCTCTCTCTCTCTCTCTCTCTCTCTCTCTCTCTCTCTCGTACAGGCTCTCATCATGCAGCTCTGACTCACAGTGATCTTCTTGCTTTCAGCCTTGCCAGTGTAGGGATTACAGGTGGGCACCACTATACCCGGTCTCAGTGGCCGGAACAGCACACCCAGATATGGGGCCAGAGCAGCATGTGGTGTCTGAAATCAAACCCTGGCCCCTGTACTTGCCTGAGAAGGTGCTTGATTCGCCAAGCTGTCTCACTGGACCTATAAAACCATACTCTCAATCTAGAATTGGTCTGATGCCAGCACAGGGTGTGATGAGCCCTGTGCTCACAGCCGAGGAGCTTCCTCTTGGCAGGAAGAGCCAAGCTGTCAGGAGTGCAGGGAACTGGAGACCACACTGATTGTTATCTCAAAGATCTGAATCCTCTCAGTGCCAGTCTAACCAGCTCAACATGTGCCTGTCTTCTGCCCAGGGCCTGTGTGGTTGGACACCACCTACCTTGGATGGTACTGTCGTGATTTATACTTAGATGTCTCCCCAAGTCTCATGAGCACACAGGGGCTTCTGGGGGAGGCAAATGACCCTGTGTGCATGGCATCCGCTGAAATATTAGTCCACTGATGCGCATAGAGCTAAATGCAACGTTGAGAAGCAAGGCCTGGTTAGAGGATGGAGGTCCCTATGGGTGTTCCCTGGAGTGCTTTATCTGCCCCGCCCTCCTCAGTTGCTTTCTGCCTGCCATGCCATGATCTGTTTGTCCTCTGCCATGTCACCCTTCCTTGGAGCCTGTGGTGTTGAGACTGTGATCTCTACAAATTGTGAGCCAAAATAAGTTTCTGTTTCCTGAAGTTGTGAGTATTGGGTATTTGATCCCAGCAATGAGTAAAGCAGCTAACTCGTTACGGTCTTTTACTGGTTTGTTGACTTGGTCTTTTCTTCTACGCTTCGCCCATATCAATCCTCAATGCCTTCACCAAGGGAAAAACTATGAGGTAAATGGTTCAAACGTTCAAAAAACCAATTGGGCATATCACTTATCAATGGATTATTCATCAGGGACCATCTCCATTCTGTTCTCACTCATCATCCATGAATAAGCTAGCATGGTTTCATCTCTACTTTTGGTCCTGCTCACCCATCCTAATTATCTCAGCAGAAAATTCTAGAATTGATGTTGGCTATGAACAGGCTACTAGTAAAATGAATGGTTTACATTTCTTAGTATGTGCTAATAGATCTTTTATTTTATTTTTTAATTAATTAATTAATTAATTTTTTGTCTTTTTGAGACAGGGTCTCGCGATGCAGTTCAGGCTGGCCTTGAGCTCACTTTTGTAGCCCAGGCTGTTCTCGAACTCGCACCAATCCTCCTGCCTCAGCCTCCCAAGTGCTGGGATTACAGGCGTGATCCACCACGCCCAGCTGCTAATACATCTTTTAAATATTTGTTACGTATTTTCACTGTGATAAAACATGACATAAAATTGACTAGTTTTAGCTATGTGTAGACACACAACTTAGTGGTAATGAATATATTCACTTAGCTGGGGAACCACCACCAACACCTGTCTCCAGATTTTTGTTTTTTATTCTACACTGAAATTTTGTATCTGTTGTATGATAGTAATCTTTTTTTTTTCTTCCTGGATCCTGATAATGTTTATTCCAGTTTGTCTCTCAGAATTTCACTATTCTGGGTACCTCATATAAGTGGAATTGTGCAGTATTTGTTCTTTTGCTTGTGGCTTCACTTCATAGACATGTTTTCTAGGGTATTCAGCGCAGTGTGCATCAGAATGGCTACTGGATCCTTGACTCTCCCTTATTCTTCTGGTTTAGTTGAAAATCTAATCATCAAGAAGGAGACACTTTGGTTTGAATAGATTAATAAGATTAAAAACTACCATCCCAGATTTCAACCAGCAGTATTCACTAGATCACTTGACCATATTTCAAAAGACTTTCTTACTCTGATGGACTTCTAAAAAAAAATTACAAGGTAGGCATATAGTACAATATTTAGTTGGCTCAACTCTCTGGACAAGATAGATTCAGAATGCCCATCTTCATAAAATTGTTCTTGGCCTTTGAAATTTGGACATTTTTATTCATAAAATTATAATTTTATGATGAAATCTTATGATAAAATTTCATAATTATTGTAATCTACAGTGTATAATTTACTCCATTTCTTGAACTTTAAGATTAAACTCTCAGTACAATGCGATGATAGTCCAACATCTGGAGAAAACAGATAATTTCTTTTACTAAAATAAAACAAATAACCTGAGATTATTTAAGTTTTCACTTAACATTTAAAAATCTCCATCACTAGTATACTTGATTATGTGTATAAAATCCAACAACTTGTCAGGTACAAGTAGTTTAGTTTATTGATTTTTAAATATAAGATGTTCATAAAATAATTGAAAATATTTTTCTCTGCAATTGTTTTTATATTTTCTTTAAAGTATGCAAGCTATTGTATGAATGTATTTAAGTGGACTACTGGAATTAAACAGGAAAATGTGTCACTTTACATTTTACACAGCATTTTCACACTGAGCCCTTGCCCTAGACTACTTTATTTTTTTGACCTTTTTAATTTTTTTATTACTTTTAATAGGAGATAATAATATGAGAGTTTCAAAACATGTTAGTAGTACATTCATAATAATTGACACATTGCATATTGTTGTCCTCATAAAAGTTATACAGGGCACAGGGTATAGATGTGATAAATTTTCTAACCTATACTACTTTATGATTCTTGAAAACTGAAGTGCAATTTCAGAAATGATGGGAGATTGTTTATATCCCCATGGAGCATTTATTAATCAGGGATCATAGACAGACAGTTATGATGTAGTCCGATGCACCCTAGGGCACATCCCAAGGAACAGCTGCACTTAAAAATGTACACAAGTACAGCTGTAAGGAAGCTGACAAACTGAAAAAGGGCGTGCTCTTCCAGCACGGGTACGTCACCAGTAAAGGGACAAATGATGGCTCAAAAGTTTTATGCTCTAGAATTATGGGTGTTATAACCTCAGTTTTGAGCCTAAAAGCATCTAAGACAGGAGTAGCCAGGTGTCCACCAAAAGCACCCATTGAATACTTAGGAGTGGGCCCTGTGGCTTTTAGCTATGCCCATAGAACCACGTGCTCGATCATCTCCCAGGAGGCTTATGTGGCAGTTATTTTCAAATCATCGAAATGGGTATGTATTCAGCAAGGACGGAAGGTACAGCTACCATATTTTATGTCCAGGCTTCTTGTTCCAGATTCCACCCTCATGGAAATTTCCTTCTTGAGGTGTGTATGTGCAAAAGATAATCACATCATAGTGCTATTAAGTGCAAAAGATAGGAAAGTGGTCAGAAAGGGAGTGCAGATCCACTTTCCAGAGTTCCACAAAGTACTTAAGTACTCAGAGGGATCATTCCTCAGCTCTGATTTCTGTGTGTGTTCTAGCAATGTTATATAGAAACACTGAGCTCAATTTTCAGAGCAATGAAATTCTGTGAGAGTGCTTGGGATGACCGCATACATTTCTTAAAGTTAAGATAAGAGGTATAGATGCATTGCCTCGGGATGTACTTATGGAATAGAGCTAGCAGTGTGTGGTGACATGTGGTATGATAGGCATGTATGAGGCAAGGGAAGGGTCAAAAAGCACTTTCCTTTTTCTGTCTTGGGAAACTTAGTGGTAGAGATAAAAAACTGTGAGAAACAGACTTGAGATGGCTTCAGTCATAAGTGAAGTAACTGAAATATTCTATGGCCAGATGATGCCTCGTGAGTATTAAAAGAAAGGGGATAAAGCAAAGATTCAAGTGGCATTTGTTTGCATGAATATCTGTGGATATAGTAATTTAACAATTGAAATGAGGTTGGAATGCTGGGTCTGGGTATATCATCGAAGCTGGTTCTTGGAAAGTGGTACAGAAGATGTAGCAGATAGAGGAAGAAGAGGCAGGGAAGCTTCTTGAACACGCACATCTACTTAACTGATGGGTAGAATTAGAAACTAGGCAGTGAGTCCAGCAAAGGAGTGGGTAAAGCAGTGAAAAACTAGCGGAGGATGTTACGATGAAAAAAAAATTCAGGCCATGTTTCAAAGGGAGGAATGGACAAGTTTGCCTAATGCTTTTGATGTTAGCTAAGGACGGACTGTGTGCTCATTGTCTCTAGGGTGCAGATTTTACCAATGATATAAACCGGTGCATTTTCAAGCAGATGCTGAAGGCTGCAATCAGGCTGAGTACCATTATGAGCAAGAGATGGATATGCGGGGGACCTAAAACGTGGGATGAAGATTAGAAACAATAAATACACAGAGGTCCTAGCTTAGGTCGTTAAGGCAAGGATGGAACGCCTAGCTTTGTCCTACATTTATATGCCTTCTACTACAGTACCCAAGGTCAGAAAAGATTTGAGGCTTGAAATGAGCAAGAGACCAGAATTGGATCTCTTTCATGGAAGGCGGGAACCTCTGGAAATTAGTGATCCTTTTGATATGGAACTGCTGGACCATGTGATAGCTCTAGTTTCAAAATTTGGAACAACTTCCATGCTTTTTTCCACAGTGGCTGTATGGATGTGTGTGCCCACGGGCATGGTGCACGAGTTCCTTTCCTACATTCAATGCTCATTATCTTTTGTTTGAAAATAGGCATCCTTACTGAAGGCAGTGAGGTGATACCTCCCCGCAGGTTTGATTTGTGCTTCCCTGGTGGTTGGTAGCACTGATCATTTGTATGATTTCTTTGGAAAAATGCCTATTAAGGTCTTGGCTCATTTATAATACAGATAATTGTTTTCCAACTTGAGAAGGTTATTTTTACATTTTAGATGCTGACTGCTTGCCAGAAGTGATAGTTACTCTTGATTCTTAACTTGACTGGGCTGAGAAGTGCCTAGGGTATGCTTAAGGCCTGTTTCTGGGTGTGTCCAAGACAGTGGGCACATAAGATTGCAACCGGTGGGAAATCCTGCCCAGAATGTGGGCATCACAGTGCAACATGGTTAAGAACCGGCTACAACAGGAGCTGAGGAGGGAGCAAGCTGTCTCCCTCAGGTTCTCTGTTCCCTGGCCACCGGAAGGTGAACATATGCCCTGTCACTCTCTCCACCTTGCTATGAGGCTCAGCGTTGCCTCAGGCTCAGAGGGAAGGGGACAAACAACCTCTGCAACTGTGAGACAAATACACTTCATTCTTCCTTCATACTGTAGGACTCAGGAGTCATGTCACAGACACAGGTAGATGCCTAATGCATGGGTATGCATTTTGTAAGTTTCCCTCCTGTTTTATAGTTTGTCTTTCCATATTACTGATTGCTTCCTTGGTGGTACAGAAACATTTTAGTTTACTATGGTCCTACTTGCTTTTTTTTTTTTTTGCCTTTGTTATCAATGGTTTTATGCCCCGCCCTCCAATCATTATTAAAACCAATATAAGGAAGCTTTCTCCCTGTGTTTTCTTCCAGGTGTTTCAGTGTCAGATCTTATATTTAATTCTTTAATTAATTTTTCATCTTGTTGCTTGCTTTTTAAAGTTTAGTCTTATTTGGCTATTTGGAGTTGAGTTTTATATCTAGAAAAGAGGACAGGTTCTTTTTCAGTCTTTGGCTCACAGATGCCCGTTTTTCCCCACATCATTTACTGAAGAGGTTCTTATTGTACTCATCTCAGGGAGCTGGCCAAAGGCTACATGAACATGTATGTGTGGCTTAGTAGAGGCTTCTATTCTGTGTCATCGGTCTCTGTGTCCATTTTCCTACCACTATTGTATTGTTTTCATCACCTCAGCTTTCTCACACAGTTTGAAATCATGAAAAATGCCGCTACCACATTTATTCTTTCTCAGGATTGACTATTCAGGGTCTTTGCAATTTCCTACAACTTTTAGGATTGGTTTTGCTACTTCTGTGACTAATACCACTGTAACGTTGATAGGGATTGCATTTGTTAAGTTTGACCTTAAGCTGCCTCGATAGATTTCTTCCACGTGTCTCGGTGCATAGTGAACTCTAACCTTTTGCGATGCATACACGAGCTGTAACCTACTCTTGGAGCATGGAGGGAAGGCTCAGAGAATCGCAAGGAGTCAGCTCTGCAAATCATGCTGAAATGGGACAGATGGGAGCTGTAAACAATCCGGATGTGTGCTTCCTAGTTCTTCTTATGCATATCGCTTCTTTCTCTTTGGCTACAAATACAACCTGGCCATGTGTTGGCCCAGGGCCTCTGGAACCCTTGTTTTGGCCTTATCTGCGCCCTGTTTCTAAAATGGTAAATAAAGCCCAGTGAGACCTACAACATTAGACTCGACGTTTTCTCTTTTAACACATTGCATCTGAAGGTTACTTTGTGAGGCATGGCTTTTTAAATAATAGTAATTGTTTCAATGGGTGAAAGTAAGCTATATCTACACTTACTTAACCTATGCCTTTAGTTTTTTAAAACCAGTATCTTATAATTTTCACTACACAGATCTTTCACCTTTTTAAATTTACCCTTGTCTTTAGAAAAGGCTAACTTTACAACACAAAGAACGTGTGGCTCCTAAAGACTTACTTTAGTTTCTTGCATAATTAATTCATCTTCTGAGCAGTTGCTATGTTTATTTAGCCGTGACCGTGAATTCAGTTTCGCATTGCATATTCACTGCCTTTCCTACTCAGTTGATCTTGAAAATTAAAAATCATCATTTAGGTTCCAGAAAGTCCTTTCTGTCCTGCCACACACATTACTTAAGATCTCCAATTCCCTCTAAAGTGCTTTTAGTTTGCTGTCCTCCCTCTCTTCCTCCTCCTCTCTCTCTTTCATGTCTTCTTTCTTTTAGCAGAGGCCACCTGCTAAAAGATCAGGCCGCTGCTCAGCATCTTAACAGAAAGTTAATTTTCCTGCTTGCTGAATATGGGAGCGCTGTCCTCCTAGGGCCTAGGATCTCTGAACAAAGCACAGAGCCTTGTGGACTGGTGTGAAGCTGTAACCGGTCCATGACATCAATGGGTACTTGTTTCCATGCTCAAAGACCAGCCAGACTTAGGAAAACAGAGACCTTTTATTGCAACACTTGTTTTGATTTCTAGGTCTGTCACTTTGAACTTCTTATTCCTTACAGGGCCTATAAGTGTCCGTGTAGTTTTTCCAGGCCCACGTAGGTGAGGTTGGTGAACTAGCAGGTAGGGAAGTATAAAGGAGAAATAAGGGGCCAAGCAGAGGCACCTCTGTCAAGGTCAGTCCTCCATTGTGCTTTTTCTTTCAGGGTGAATGATAATTTTCTTAGCTCTTATGATTCCTGAGTTGATAATGTGATATGAAATTTATCTGTAATCATTTGTTGTGTATTTTCATACTGCGAGTCTTTCCCCCAATTGTTGAATATCTGTGGAACATGGATTTTAACAGCTGGGTATTAGACTCTGTCACCATTTTGATATTTCCAGATTTCTCTTAACAGAAACATATATTCATTATAATTTGTTCCAAATAAGGAATTGCTTTCTTTTGGGGATAGTAACAAATGGAACAAATACTATCAAAGCAATCAAATTAATTTGTTGATTCAATTATTTATTAATAAGTGGTAATACATGTAACCAAACTTCCAAGATCTATCTTGGAAGTTATCTATATGTAATTATTCACATACAAATACATGAGTGGACAGATGAAAAATCATTTAATATACGTACTAAAATTCATTTTATGATTACAACATATATTTCTGTGTATTAGGATCATGAGTTATTTTATCCCAAAGTCATCAATAAGTGCATACATTTAGAATACCTACTTTTTACTATTATTGATGGGGGTGTTATTGACAACTTTATCTCTTACCATACCAAGTGTATTTAGAATATCCTTGATAAAATGCAGCATGGCTCTTACTTACACTGTTGCGATGAGAACATTAATTATCCTTTCCTAATGACCAGCTTATGGGGAT
This sequence comes from Myocastor coypus, assembly GCA_004027025.1. Taxonomy (NCBI): domain Eukaryota; kingdom Metazoa; phylum Chordata; class Mammalia; order Rodentia; family Myocastoridae; genus Myocastor; species Myocastor coypus. The sequence goes on from PVJA010003366.1 coordinate 75,557, forward strand.
GCTGATATATGCTGGCACTGAGTTAACTAGCAAAGGATTTTACCATTATGGTGTTCTTTCTGAGTCTGAGGAGTTAAAAAATGGTTTATGACCTTTTCTTCTGCTATGTGGGTTATTGACTGTTTTTACAGAAAAAGTTCCCCTGGAAGATAGCCATGCCCATTTGCTTAGATATTTTCATATTGTCTAGTGCTGTCATCATGGTACAGCGATGGGTTTGGTTGCTTTCTCCTTTGATGTTGCATTTCTTCTAGGATAACTTCCCTGAGTAGCAAAATCCATGGATGCTTAAGTTCCTCGGGTGAAGCAGCACAGTGTTTGCATGTAACTATAGTGTGTTCCCATACGATCGGTGCCACATCAAATTACTCATGATACAAAATACAATATACAAACCATACAGATAGATGTTATTATTTGGAGGAACAAAAAAATTATGTCTGCACTTGCTTAATGTAGACACATTTATTTAAAAAAGAGCTTTGATCCTTGGTTGTTTGAATTTATAGATGGAATGGATCCATACAATCCGTAGATATGGAAGGCAATGGTATACAGCAGAAACCACCTGGTCCTTCAACTACATGACAGCTGGTCCTCATGTTAAAGTCTGATGTCACCTTTGTAAAGGGCCTACTGATTTGGCTTAGCTGTTGCTATTTAATTAGACATTTGTGATTTTGACATCTGATTCATTTGAGCTGATATCTGTATGCCAGTAAGATGTGGTTATTATGGTGAGGTTTAACTGTTGGTTATTTTATCAGAGTACTTGATAAGATGAATGAAAGTCATATCTTCTGCCCTACAACTATTCTAAGAAGGTGTCATGATGTAATTTCACAATTTCATAGTTACATATCTGCTAACTACCATAGGCTGCAGCAATCTGAACGTTGCGTTGTCACAACTTCTCCTGAGATAATGATCTATCTTTAATTATTAGGGACAGTATTAAAGAACATTTTCTATAGACTCAGAGAGATTTAGATATGTATCTTACCTCTGTGTCTTACTTAATGTAGGGCCATTTATACAATCTCTCTAAATAATTATTTTATTAGACGTGAATTAGGGAAATCTATTGTTCAGTATACTCTAGTACAATGCAAGTTTAGAGTATAAATTAGCTCATATGTAGAAGAATGTTTCAGCATAAGAAACTAATGGTTCCTGCTGTGCCAGCCCTGCCCCTGTGGTGTGCAATTGCGACGGCGTGGTGGCGTGCACCTGTAATCCCAGCTCTTGGGAGGCTGTAAACAGGTGGATCACTATGCGTCTGATCAAGTAATGAGACCCTGGACACCCTGTAGATCTGTCCCTAAAATACAAAACTAACTAACTAAATAAAATAGTAATGGTTCAAATACAGTTTTTTTTTTTTTTCCCCCAATGTTGATAGTTAGCCATTAAGTAATAGTGGCTGACTACCAAGTATGTTAATTTAATGCATGTAACAAAATCTTACTGTGCTTGTTGTCTTGGTTACTTTCCTTTTGTTGCTGAGACAAAATACTCAACATTCAAAATTAAGAAAGGAAGGAAAGGTTTATTTAGCTCACAGTTGGTGGAGGTTTCAGTTCAACCTCGGCTGGCTCCAAGGCAAGGTGGCACATGGCAGAGGGCAGCCATTCATGCAGAGGAGAACAGCAAAGAGCAAAGGGAGGAGCAGGGGCCACAGCTGCTGTCCAGCCTTTCTCCCTTCCTTATACTGTAATCAGGCTATTGGCCCTTGGGCAAGTGCGGCACTCAGACCCAAAATCCCAGTATTGGATCATGAATTAGCCACAAACTCTAGAAGCTGCCCCAGTGACTGCATGAAGCTTTGGGGGGACATCTAGACCCAAACCCTACCACTCACTGAAGAAATAAAGATATTGTAAACATATAAGATCATGGGGTTTAGATGTAGTTTATCCCCAGAGCTCACATGTGGGTAGTTTAGCTCCCTGGCTGGCAGCACTGGGAAATGGCCTGTGTTTTTAAAAAACAGAGTCTAACCAGAGACCCTTCCATCAATTGCAGATGAGCTGCTTGAGGTGTTGAAGTTATTTTCTGTGATGCCCTAGCCAATTATTGTGAGAAGCTGGTTAGGAAGGCCTGATCCTGGCCCGACTTTGGAGATGTGTGACCTCCTCCCCACCCTGCTCCTGTCCTTCCAAACGGAGCCTCTTCTCGAATGTTCACCTTCCAGAACTCTGAGCTACATAGATTTCCTTTCTTGATAAAGTTGATCTGCCTTAGCCATTTCATTACAGTAATAAAAACCAGACACACATATATTTGCCCGCCACATTTTTCTTGTTAGTGACAAGCTTTATCTTGGAAATGTTTCTTGTGAAGTGCTCTAGGCCTGGTGAATTTTCACTCCTGCTCAAAGCTCAGCTGCTTTCATTGTTCTTTATACCTTCTCCTCTCGAGCTTTTTTAAAAAATGAAGTTCTGCACTAGACTTAGCACCACATACTTTGTCTGGCCAGGTCTTAATCTGACGGTGATATAAACTATGCTATCTTGGTGTATAATTTTATAGAAAATATGGTTTCTCAAAAAGACACTTAATAGCAGAAATTTTTACTCAATTAATTTGTTGCAATATTAAAAGCATCTACTGAAATTCAACAAATGAGTGGTCTACTTATCAGTATAATTAAATATTTATTATAATTTTATTGTATTTTTGGGATAAGGCAAAGGGAAGTTATTTTGGGATACTTTTAAGCAGAAAATTCAAATCTAAATGCCCATTAATTTGAGAATGGATAAATATTATATTGTATAAACAACAGTAAAAATAATAAATAAGATATACGTCTATCCCTGTAAATTAATCACAAAATCATATATATATATATATATATATTTTGAGGCTGGCTAAGCCTGCTCTGTGGGTGGGGCTGGCACAATATGTGGTGCTGGGCATCAAATCTCGGCCCCTGTGCTTTGCCTAAGCTTGCCTAAGTGGGTGCTTTAGACCACTGAGTTTCCTCTGTGGCCCTCAAAATCATAATATTGAAAAGAGTTACATCATAAGGATTTATTTATGATATTCATGTTTATGATATATGAATTATTTGTGATATCAGAGTTATCTAAGGTTATACAAACAACTTTACATTTATGAAACAATGTCTTTATGGAGCACATATGATTAACATACAAGAGCATGATCACAAAGGGTACATAGCAAACTCAGGTAGTGTTTATCTCTGCCAGATCAAGGAGAATGGGAAAAGGTAAGTTTTAATGGTTTCTGGAATGTTCTACCCCTTTGGAAATCTATTTGGATTTCCAATTGCAGGTAAGAGAGAATAAACACACTCCACCAATTCTCTTCCGCTGAACACTGCCATAAAGCTTAGTCAGAACATATAAAGCAGTGATTCGTGTACTGTGAAAAGTAAACAATAACCAAGAGATTAAGAAAGCACATTGGAACTTGGCAGTGACTTTCCTTTTTTTTTAAAAAAAAATATTTTACTGTGCTTCTCATGCCTTTTGACCTGGATGTAATTATTGCAATGTGTGGCTTTGACAGGTAGTGAAATCCAGGCTTTATGATTGACAGATATTAAGTGGGAGCCCCAGGGAATGAGACAGCACTTAGGAGAACATGAAGATGTAGGGTCTTGGGAAAGTGACCTCATGAAGTGGTACACAAACTCCTGAGCTCACACAGGTTATGTGTACAGAAAACTGATCCTGAGCATCGTGAGAGCCAAACAAACAGCTCACTGGACAACCTTCCTGCAGGTCACTTATTTAGGCCTAGGTAGCTGGGTCCCCTTGCTGGTGGGACATACTGAGCTGGGGTCATACTGCAGGTGACAGGATGTAGGTTGAACCTTGTGTTCTGAGTATAAGTGGGCTATTTTTCTGCTAAACTTCTTATATTCACCATAATATTTAAATAAGACCTAAAGTCTCATAACATAATGTTCAAAATGTCCAGGGTAGGATCCAAAATTACTTAATATATAAAAAAAACTAGGGTACTGTCAATTTATATGCAGAAAGACATTGGTTATAAATACAAAAATGCAGCATGGAGATTTTATGAGGTAATATGTCTGATCACATTTCACGTTCATATGAGATTAGATCTAATATAAAATTACAGATATGTTAACTGATTGAAAGATGAATATTTTCTTAATTAAATTATAGATAAAAAGAAATTAATGGAGAAATTATAAATGATTTGTCAGACAAGAAAGAAAAAACTGCTTTAACCACAGCCTAGAAAATAAAATTAATTCATAGCTACATGTTAGAAGCACACATACATCTAGAATGAGGTAGAGGTAAGTAGTTAAAATTATTAGGATGACACAATTAATAAGATCAAAATAGAAATTAATGAAGTAAAAACAATGAATACAAAATTTTCAAAATAGATACATCCAACAGCTGACTCTCAGAAGAAGCCAGAGAAGTAGACAAACCGTATAGTTACTTGTAAGAAAAATGGGTTAGAATAAGAGAAAAGATACGAGGATATAAAATCTAAAATTATTAAGGGGTGGCAGGACAAGACAAAATAAAACTCTGTAACAAAACTAAAAGTTATGAAAGTCAATGTTTACTCGCAGGATAGAGACTCACAAAGGAATAAGAACAAAACACTTGCATAAGCCAACTATTGCTGACAATTGGAGAATTGTTTAGTAATCTATCTACACTTGGAAATGAAAGCAAGATCAGATGGCTCATGGCTAGCTTATAATTTTTAAAGAATAGGGATTTTCAATATAATTGAATCTATTTACAACTTCATAAGGGCTTGGTACCTTCCTTAATTTATTTTATAATTATGTAATATCTTTAGACACAAATGTATTATTTATAGTTTTAATAATATATAGTTTAATAAAGAAATAACACAGGACCATATGAGTTGTATGAGGCAAGCCAGACCGTAGTGGACTTCCATGGACTGAATGATTCAGTCAGAGTTGTGGAGTTGATTTTCATACTGAAGCTTAACCTACAAGAACTGGATCAAAAGAAGCTGTGAAGGAAAAAGTAGGTTTTTGTTGTTGCTATTGTCCCCTCACCCCAAGATTGACTCTCTGAGGCTCCAATATTTAGTTTTATTGGAACACTAACTGATCTGTCTGAATGCTGGCAAAAGAGCAAGCAAAAAGTTTTGAACATCTGAAAAGCATATAAATCAGTGAATTATCATTATCTGTATGCTTGTGAACCCAGATATAGAACTACGGTTTTTAAAAATTGGTTTGTTTGTTTCTGTATTTGGTACAAGGTCTCCAGGGTCTCCAGGGTCTCCCACGTAGGTTATACTTGTGATCCTCCTGCTTTCAGCCTCCACGCAAGCCACCATGCCCATTCTCAGTCACTGTCTCAGCGTGCCCCAGGAGCAAGGCTGGCACAGCATGCTGGGCACCCAGCTCCCGCTCTTGGGCTCTGCCTGAGCAGGTGCTTTAGTCTGCTGAGCTAGCTGGCTGAGCCTCAGAACTCTGACGAAGAGGAAATGCCTAGCATGGTGTGTTTGTGGATGACTGGAACATAGAGGGTGGCAAATTGAGAGGGAAGACCCGCTGCAGCTGTGGATGGCACTGGCTGTAACCTGAACAAAAAGAAAAAAGGCCAGAAAGAAGGGACCAGTGTGAAGAGCTCCAGCCTTGCTGAGCAGGTCCACCCCTAGCTGCTGGCCCCATTTGGACTCTCCACTGTGCAAGTGGCTCCTGCAGATTCGCAACTTTGGTTCCATAAGCTACCAAATACATCCCCTGACCACACGCATATTTTTCATGGATTTTCTTCCTCTGGAGAAAAACCCCTGACTACAACCTATAATTTATGTCATTAATAGCATTTTAGTATACATTTGTGCAAGCATGGCAGTGCACACCTGTAGTTCTAGGTATCCAAGAGGCTGAAGCAGGGGGATCTCTTGAGCTCACTCTGAGACCAACATAGCAAGATAGCAAGACCCCATCTCAAAATAAAACATTTGATTTGTACGTCTATGTATATACATATATTACCATACATATGTCTGTATATAATGAACACATATAATGGAATTGTAACACAATCTAAAACAAATTGTGTATCTCAGTTACCAGGTCATGGATATTTTTACATTCAACTTAAAATCATACTAAAGTATGATGTGTTATAACTGTATAATGTTCTATCACATAGGCTTTTTTTTTTTTTTTTACTGACAGTTTAATTAGTATAGTTAGATCTACAACACTGTACAAGTACATTAAGTGTACTTCTGTAAATAAAATTGAGCTAATGCTCGTAGAATTATAACATTTGAGGCTACATTAAGTGGTCAGGATAGAGAATTCTCAAGGCCCATACCATGAAGGAACCAACTTGGAATTCGTTATTTTATTTAGCTGAAAGAGTTTCTTAGTCAGAGGGATCTGTGGACGACAAAGACCACATCTCCAAAGCCCAAGGTTCCTGGCCTGGGAGCCTTGGCATCTTCCAGTTTAGGGTAGGCTAATTCTTCGTGGCCAGAGGCCACCTTGGACACTGCACACAGCAGGCCTAGCAGCAGCCCTGGCCCCAGCTATCAGATGCCAGTGGCAATCTCTTGACTTTCTCTCCCAGCCAGGCTGACCAGCCCAGCTCAGAAGCATTGCTAAAAGTAATTATCATGTAGCCCTCTCTATTCACAAATTCATGCAAGCTCTGAAAGCGAGTTGGTCTCTTGTGTGGGGCTGTATGGCATGGAGAGCCACTCATAGGGATATGAGCATCGTGTTCACAAGACATCGAGCGACTCACAGTTCTCAAGGATCCGGCATAGCCATGCATGTTATACAGTGCCAGTGGCCCAGGGCTGATGCTTCCAACACCTCCAATGTCATGTCCGCCAAAGCTGGGCAGCAGTGCCTTGGTATATTTTTCTAAATAGTTCTCTCATCTTTTTTGAAAATGTTTAATATAAAATTCAGTCATTCTCTTTTTTGATAACCATGCAAAAACATTGATTTATTAACAATGGAAGTGCCTTCATATTTTAAGGTATGATACAGTCAAGACATCACTATAGAATCACTACAGAAGAATGGTTAGTTTAAAAGCTGTATTATTGTAGAAGAATGTATTTACTGTTACTTTATATGAGATTTAGTTTCAATAAGTCTCTGCTAAGATGTACCATGTGCTATCGGGGGAACATATCTAGAAATCAATCATATATTTTTCTTTCTTTCTTTCTTTCTTTCTTTCTTTCTTTCTTTCTTTCTTTCTTTCTTTCTTTCTTTCTTTCTTTCCTGTGCATTTAGGACAGGGGATACAGGGTCTCACTGTGTAGATCAGCCTCATAGTGATTGTCCTGTTTTCAGCCTTCCAAAGTGCTAGGATTACAGGTGCGCACCACCACTCCCAGTCCTAGTCACTGTCTCAGTTTGCAGTGGGAGGTGGGGGTAGGGGAGAGGATGAGGTCATTATGATATGCTGGAGATCAAACCCCCAGGTCTCTGAGCTTTGCCACAATAGGCTCTTTAGTCTGTTGAGCTATTCAACCATGTATTTCAGGAGTTATTTACCTGGAAACCAGACCAAGAATGGTGACAGATATTAAACAAATACAATGCATACTCTAATTAAATGACCTACTAAGTAATGAAAAGACAAACAGGATGGAATGATTCTGACAGGTAGGGTTTGGGACTGAATATCTGTATGAGACAATGGGATGTTTTCTTCTACCTTATATGCTCTCCAAAAAGAAGAGCATAGATTAAAAACTTCATGACATTTTCTAGGAAATTTGAACAGTAGCATATGGTGAAGAGGTGATTTTTAAGATAATTATTCAATGAAAATTGTTGGGCAGAGCCCCTTTCTCTTGCTGATTTCCACCTCAGTTTAGCATGTGTGTGGTGTAGCATTAATACTTGCACTTATGAGATGATTAAGAGAAATATAAAATTTTTTTTTTTTTTTTTTTTTGCCTTTTTGAGACAGGGTTTCACTATGCAGTTCAGGCTGGCCTTGAGCTCAGTTTTGTAGCCCAGGCTGGTCTCGAACTCGCACGGATCCTCCTGCCTCAAGCCTCCCACGTGCTGGGATTACAGGCGTGAGCCACCACGCCCGGCGAGAAATATAAAATTTTAACAAAGAAAAATATTTTTGGCATGATCCCACATTTTACTATGCCTTAAGATAGACGTGAAAATAGCTTCAGAAGGTCAATGGGTTAATTTGATGTAGCTTAGCGTCACTTGGAAAGGTTGTTTGTGCTCCGGAGTTCTATTCACAGGAAGAATGGGAGACGAATATGACGCTGATAAATACTTGTTTCCCCCACTTTTTATTAAATGCATGATGAAGAAGAACAAGTTTGAAGACAATCCAACAGCCTTCTTCCAAAGTCAGTAAGAGGCCCTGCCAGCCGAGAAGGAACTAGTGCACCTAAAGCCGGATACAGGAGCCTGAGAGCTGTTACTTGAGAGGATTTCCTATCCAGCTCTTTGGTTCACAGGGCTTGCTGTGCACACAGAGTAAAATTGTGAATAACATAATTTATGTATAAGCAACAAGCATATCTGCAAAATTTTAAAATTTCCTATTAATTTAGTAAGATTTCCTCAATAATACTTCATTTACTAGTGTGATACTAATGAGCCCTAATACTTATGAGTTCAGACTACGGGTAGTGGTGGAAGCGCGTGTGCGGCGGAGTGCAAGGCCAGTCTTGAGTCTCTGCCGAGACACTCGAGGCACATAGTCACTTATTTCTCATTTTCATGTGAGATGTGTGTTCGAACTCCAAGAATTGTTTGCGATGCTGGTCAAGCTACATCAAATTATAACTACTACAAATTCTTGATCAGGAAAATAAAGTAGGTGACCAGTTATGGTCATCTCTAGATTTTTTTCTAATATGTCATGTATCAAATTTGATGTGGAGATCACAGAAACAGGCTTTTAAGAAGATGTCTCGGACCCCAGTATAAGGGACACTGCCCGTTTGTTTTCCACAGTGCTGTGACTTCAGAGTCAGGACGGCTGCAGCGTTCCACCGGAACAAAGAACTGACGTGGCTCCCGCAGATGAGAAGTAGGGAGAGTCACACAGTTTTAATTCTCAAATACAATCTTTCTCTTTTTAAGTTTTAAAAAATTCTTTTATTTATTTATATATTTGGTACAAGGTTTCGCTATGTAGCTCAGACTCATAGTGATCTTCTTGGCTCCGCCTCCCCAGCGCTGGGATCTCAGGAGTGCACCACCCTGCCTGGGCTGCCCGAGCTATCGCCTCAGCCTCTTAAATGAATTCTTTGCATCATGGAGTTAAAGCTCTTTAAAATGAAAAAATGAAAATGAAGAAAGTTATTTTCTTACAAGATAGCTAAAACAAGTGTACTGCTAATTTCTGTTCTTTGAACAGAGCAGTTTCTAGCTACGTTGTTTGATCAATTTTGCATGCCTTTATCTGTTAATCAGAGCAACTGCTTAGTAGATAACAATATGCAATATAATAATCATTGTTCATTTCCTGTCAGCTTGTTTCAAAATTCTGTATCATTTTTATTTTTTCTCTCTTAAGGAAAAAAAGAAAGAAAGAAGTTTCAGCACCTTGTTAAGGTTTCCCAGGTGATTTTATTTATTTGTTTGTTTGTTTGTTTATTTATTTATTTTTGTGGTACCGGGGATTGAACTCAGGACCCTGTGCTTGGCCAAGCAAACGCTTATTCTACTGAGCTATTTCTCCTGCCCTCCCCAGATGTTCTTCATTCTCATTTTTTCTCTCTTGTAAGATGTAAGGAGATTATGTGCTGGAGTCATTGTTCACCAAAGGTTAATAGCAATTGCTTACATGTTTTGAGCAAAATAGAGAAAATCCTCATGGTTCACTTTCATCTTCCTCAGTGTATGTCTTTTAACAGAAAAGTATGTTTAACGTTTCCCTGTTACAACCTGCACACACTGATATCCTCAGTGCTCAGCGTGGTGCCATGATGTAAGCGAGAGGCTTTCCGAGTCGTAATGCGGGGCCTCACTACGCAGCTCGGGCTCTTAGTGACCCTCCTGCTTTAAGCCTGCCCAGCACTGGGATTACAGGCATGCGCCACTGTGCCCACACTTGGTCGCTGGGTCAGCGCTCCCCGGCCGGGGGGAGGGCGAGGCAGGGCTGGCGTGGCACGTCATGCCAGGGATCTGACCCCGGTCCCGGTGCTCACCTAGGAGAGGCTATGTCGTGCAGACTTGTGTTGTGTAATCAAGACTTGATCCCACTTTAAAAGCATGTGTGATAAACAATGCGAAGCGATGTCTTGGGGGCGTGGCATCAATTAATAGTCAGTTATAGGCGTCTGGAGTCCTGTCAAACAGCTTAAGCAGAAAGACATTGCGTTTCCTATGGCATAAAGACTGGGTGATTGTGGTCTGAATATTTGAACATCTGGTGATGTGAAGGCATAAATGAGAAGGAGAAAAGAAGAAGAAAAGGAGGAGAGCAAAGAAGTGAGGGAGGGCGTGGATGTTGTGAGCACTCCTTTTTGGTTGGTCAGGAAGCCACCTCTCAGCTGTGCAGGTGTTATCCCTCGAATTTTGTGCCCCCCCCACCCCGCTTGTCGTAGGCTAACCTGTGTGAGGTCCCGCGCCTTCCCCACTGCAGAGCAGTCAGTGACCAAAACATGGTACAAAGGCCCAGCCCTCCTGCTTCCAGATGAGGTGACCAGGGCAGTGATGCGTGCTCCAGGTCTGGTTCCCTGAGGCCGTGTGACTGTCCTCCTGTCCTGCCCTCTCATACAGGATTTCCATGCAGGGAGCTTTCTCCATGAATCGCACGGACATGAATTCCTGTCTCAGTCCCTGCTTCTAAACAATCTTGAGATAAAGGAACTCATAGAAATGGAAAAGGCAAAAAACAAACGCTTAACGTTCAGCCTTGGGAAACTCCACCATACTGTTAATGCCAGGCAGACTGCTTTATCTGCCTTTGCTTTTCACTCTAATTTGCTAGGAAACCTAGTCTTTTTCCAGCCTGATTTTAAATTTTCACTGAAAATTCAATGCAGGCACTTGCTTGTACCAAATCCATTGGATTCAGTTCTACTGCCAAAGACAGCTTTCCTACAAAACTCAGAGGAAAACAGATTTCAATTATTTTTTGTTGTTGAAGCATATTGATTTCATTTAAAGGGATTAGCATTAGAATAAATACAGGTTGTTTTTATTTTATCCAGTGGATATGAGTAAGTTCAATGAAACTGGTTGTACAAAAAGATTAAAAAGAGAAGGAAAGACTGCATAGACAAAGTGCAGTTTCATTGATTAATAAAAGCAAGTCAGAAGGTACACTTTAAGTGCACCAAGGCCTTATTTGGTCATTGCCTTAGTTATTTTTCTCATCCCTGGGTCATAGTATCTGACACCTGGAGCATAAAGGAGGAGAGGTTTATTTTGGCTCTCAACGTGCAGAAGTTTCAGTACTGTCAGCTGCTCCATGGCAGGGGTGGCCTGGCAGAGGGGGAGCAGCTCATGGCACAGAGACTGCAAGCAGAGAGAGAAGGACAGGAAGAGGGAGGGAGAGGAGGCCTGTAGACGAGGCCCCGTCACCCGCTCTCTCCGGCCAGACCCCACTGCCCAACAGCACGCTTAGTTGTACATTCATCAAATGTGTGGGCTGAGCTCCTTGGGCTTTTCTGGGAGGATGAAGATGAGCTCCTGTCCTTGATGGATCTTGGTCCAGAGTCAGGCTTCTCTCAGACCAAGGAACAGCGGGTGACTGTGTTGTGCTCTGCCGCCGTCCCCTTAGACTCTCCCATTTGATGCGGTCCCATGTTCAGTCATCTCTGGCTTCCAGGGAGCAAGAACAGACAGATTTCTTAGGCTGAGATGCATTCTCACATCTATTAAAGTTTATATGAGATTTTCATGAAAATCTGGGTGCAACAGAGAGGCAGCAGAGCAATGAGGACGACGAGGTGCCAGCGCTCCCACTGGTGCCAAGATGAAGGGCTGAAAAGTTCTTTGGAGATAATCGAATCTGAAAAAGTACCACAGGATATTTTTCTGAAATCTCGGACATTAAGAAGAGAAACATGTTTTATTTATTTGTTTGTTTTAGCTTTGCTAAATGTTGGGTTCATTCTGTTTTAGTCTTCACTTTATTTCTGGATCTGTCTGTGGCAGAAAGATGCAATCTGAAAAACATTAGTCATGGCCTTTCCTATATGAGAACTGTGCTTGTATGCATAGATTTCCTCCAAAGCTGAGTTGCAACGCCATTCCTGAGCTCAGTGTGAAATGATACCTGTGATGCTTTGAGTGCTGAGATGTCGCAGACACGTAGGTGCAAGGAGTGTGTGTGTGTTTTTAATGTCTGCCATTAGATGAGTTACATTTCACTGACTTTTTTTTTTTTTCCTACTAGATCAGACTCCTAGTGATTTTCCTATTGACAGCCTCCCAAGAGCTGGGAGTGCCCCGCCACACCGAGTCTCAGTTGTTGTCTCAGCTCACCGGCTTGTAGGCACTTTAATCCACTGAGCTATTTGGCCAGCCCTTTTTTGTACGCAGTATGTATGTATGTATGTATGTATGTATGTATGTATGTATGTATTTTTGCAGTACTGGGGATTCAACTCAGGACCCTGCAGTTGGCAGGCAGGCTTTTATACTACTGAGCTATCTCCCCAGCCCTGAATTTCACTCACTTTGAGAGCGCAGCTTTGTAGTGAATCTCTCTGAGCTGAAATACTGCAGATTAACTAAGTGTCTTAACAATTTTCATTTGGATCTCCAGTAGTGCCTAAAAGAAAACAAAGAAAGGTATCGCTGTTAAGTACTTGGTCACCGTAATGACTGTGATAATGGTTGCTACGTGTGTCAACTTGAGAAGCTGAGAAGCTTGACTAAGTGACCCAGCAGTTCTTCATCCTAGGGTGCCAAGGAGGTGCCTTAGGGAGGATGTTCAAGGTCTAGGGTGTTGCAGTGGTTGGTTCATTTTGTCAACTTGAGAAGTTGAGATGTTCAATTAACTCAGCATGGGGCCAGGGTCCTCATTCTGTGAACATCCCAAGCTGGTGCGCTAGGAGCGCGTGGAGATGGTCTGAGTACTCCGCTGCGTAGGCCAGGCAGCCTTCGCACAGTACAAGGGAGGAAAAGGGCTGTGCTTCCCCCTTTTGGCTCTTGTTGCTTTTTGCTGTTTTCCACTGCCACGAACAGCTTCTTTTCTGCCACACCACCTTGCCTTGGATCACAGACTGAAAGCCCCCAACTGTGAGGCAAATAAATGTTCCCATCCTTAATTTTGGGTGTGAGACATTTGTTTCAGCCATGAGAGAAAAGTACCCAAGACAATCATTTGCAAAGAAGATATATAGTTCAATAGTTGTGCATCTTTTATCTGGCTGTTCTGTTAGTCCCAAGGCACCAAAGTTCAAGCTGGCAGCTAGCTCGGATTTGCTAGTTTCCTCCCTTCTCTATGATGTAATTTTAAACTTGGTTAAAAATTAGTAATTAATAATAAAGCTAATAGCAAGTAAAATATATGTAATTTAATTAAAATGAATAGCCAAGTCAAAATTTTGGATCTATAGATTAGGAATTTGGACTGTGACCTACATAGGTTAGAAAAAGAATGCCATCTGATGGGGAATACGGGTACTGCTGAACGCACAGAGAGCTTCATTGCTTTGAACTTCTTTCCTAAGCTGAGGTGGCTATGGATTTCAGGCTGAACGAGGCTTTTAGGTGGAACCGGGAAACGTGTAGGCGTAACTGCAAACATAAGAGCTGAAAGTCTCCAGGGTATAGGTTAACGAGAAAAGCAAGCAACCCATAGAGAACAAGTGTTTGTCTTTCTCTGGGAATGGACGCTCTGGACAATGACATTATTTGCTCAAAGGCAAACTTGTCTGGTTCTTTTGGTATGACCTCTCTTTTTGAGGCTTTCTCTCAATTGAGTGTTGTCCTTTCTCAAAGACGGAGGCAGGAAGTTTCCTTGTATTATGTCTTTTGAGTCTAGTGGTAATCAGTCTTTCCATTTTATTTGACCACCTACCTCACCTACCCTAAAATATAAAGCTCTTCTAGGAAATGTTTCAAAGCGTGTGCTCTGTATAACTGTAGTCAGGACTCGAGAGTAATAAGATGCGCCTATTTCTATGATTGAAAAACCTATCATCTTTGTTATTCTCTTGCTTTGTGAAAAATGGGACGGATGTGTCTGCATAGGTTGGCACACTTTTTTTCTTTTAAAACTTTTGCCTGCTATTAAGAGTCAGCACGACACTAAAAATAAACATTAGTACAATGGGAATATGTAAAGCTTGCAATTTCATACATAAAGAGAGAAAACTTGGATACATCTGAGGAGTTCAACAGTCTTGTTAGGTATGTTTTAAAAATTATTTTATTTCTCCAAGGTGAGTTGTACACTCTATGACACTTTAATAACTAATAGAATGGAAAATTGTGCCGTTAAAGTGTAGAATAAATATTTAACGCCACTGCCACACTATCATCTCTTTGCCTTTTGAAATTTATAAAAATGGATAGACTCTATGATTTTTCTGAGCAGCTACTGGCTTTGCCATTTGGGATCATGCTTAGTGTTGTAAAGGTCCAGGGTGAGCTCACTTTTCTTCATGGTATATAGATTGTAGCTAATTAGATTCTCAAGCCTGTAAAGTAAAGCCTGTATATGGTGTACTCTTCACAGTGTACTCTTACTTCAATTGAATTAGATGCAACATTAGGGTTGTTCAATACATGTATCAGTTGAGCATGCTGATAAAATGGCCATCATCAAAATGTTCTTTTATTCTGTGAGGCTTATTAATAGAGCAAAAATTATTACATGAAATTCAACATTCACATTATGCCCAATTAATTGAAGGAAAGTTATAGTGCCTGACAAGGCACCCATTCTTAGACTTTTGGCAACATGCTGCTGCTAGGAACGCAGTGATAAAACAACCTACGGCTACCTCAGGAAAGAATTTACTGTGACACTGAGAGGTGGCGATGTGGGAATCACAATCTACACTTTTCTAGGTTAAGACCCTAACAGCTGTTGGGAGATAAGGTGAGGGGATGTGTTGGTTAAAATGAAGATGTATCGGGTGTATGGCAGGAACTCACATGGATTAAAGGAAAGGAGGAAGGGAAGTTGAAAGACTGCTTGAGTCCGTTGCCTTCTGTGGTAGATGACGCCATTCCATAATCAGGAAATGAGGGCTGGCCAAGTAGCCTAGCAGATTAAAGAGCCACAAGCAGGTGCAGAGGCCAGAGGTTTGACCCCAGAGCCTGATGTGCCGGCCCAGCCCCTGGGGCACACTGAGACAGTAATTGAGATCGGGCCTGGTGGTGTACGCCAGTAATCCCAGCTGTTGGAAGGCTGTAAACAGGCAGATCACTATGCACCTCTACATTTTTATAGGTTGAATGTTATGTGAGAAAAATTTCCTGAACGTTGAAGAGACTAGGGAGAGTGGTCATGATACTGTCATATCATTCCCGGCAAGAAATGCTGAGAACCTTAACTGGTTTCTTTAGCTATGCTAAAAGCATAGTATTATGCATTAGAATTTAGAACCTCTGAGCTGACAGTAAGGGAATGAGAGGCATTCATGTTGTTTATGTAGGAATATTTACATCTTTCCTCTTGGTCAGTTAGTTGTTTCATTTTTCCACATCTATCTTTAGTGTGAGTTCTCTAGAATATGCTATATTTGAAAGTCTTTTTTAAAAATTTTATTTTTATTACATTTAATAAGAAATAACAATGTGGCAGTTTCAAAACACATTAGTAGTACATTTCCAAAATTTGATAGAACGCATATTGTTGTCCTACTAGTAGTTATACAGAGCACAGGGTGAAGAGGTTATAATTTTTCTAAACATTATTAGTATGAAAAAATTTTTTCTCATTGAACTAAGAGAAAGCAGTTGTATACATAATCCAGTGTTCAATAATCGCTGTGGGTTATTGGTAAAACTGGCAGTGTTGGAAGATGTTGATTTAAGCCATTTATAGCTCAGCATTCTAATCTAGCTTTGCGTTTTATGCCTCGTGGTTAAACTTTTTCTGCTGGGTTGTTAAGGGCTAGTTTAAGCACGACCTGTATAGCAAAGGATGTAACTTTTGTATCTCCCAAGGTCAGTCAAATCCCCTCAGGATTTACCATGAAACCATGTACAGTGCTTTGTAGAAGTGTTGTTGGTGTCAGCCATCTGAATGAGTCACGGCCATGGCTTGACTAGTTTGCTCTCTGTGACAGCCTGAGAGAATGTTTTCTCTCCAGGTGACTCTTCTTAGGCACACTATACACCTTCAATCCCTTTCCTCTGTAGTCCCATAATCTCCTTAGAAAATACCAATTCCAAGTTAATTCTAAGATGCTTGATACTCAGAAAGTCAGTGATGTTATGCACAAGTACTTATATTATAGAGTAATAGTATCACTAAGCTTTTCTTCTGGAGGGTTAAGAATATAAGTTTACAGACCAAAAATTGGAGAAAAAGAAGGGCTATGAAGGTAGCCAATATTTTTGCCCTAGCCTTTCAAGGTCATTGAGGACTCAGGACAGAGAGAATCTGAACTGTAACATTCTATAACTCAGTGACTTCCCAAATTTTCTGTTCAATGAAAGTCTTTTTTAAAAGCTTATTTTACATTTATTATGCAAGAACAGCCTCAAGAGCATTGAAGAATGCAGCTAATGCCGCACCATTTGAGAAATAGGTGGATGAGAGTCTTCCTAAATTTACTTATTCTTGCACTAAGACCTAAAATTAAGGTTGAGCTCCCTTCTAGCAGAGGCAGTGATATAAGCAAGGCACATTCTGAGTCAGGGATGGCAATCACCGAGTCACTCCAGTAACAGAAATGAGGTGTGTCAGGTGGCTCGGTCCTGGACTGTCATTGTCCCTGCTCTTGTTGCACAGAATTAGAGCAGGAGGGACTTGTTTTGGCTGACCAGGACAGCCCAGGGTGAGCTGTTCCAAGGCAGAAGAGGGGTAGTGTGGAGGAAGAGTTGCTCACGTCCTGGCTGATAGGTAGGAAGCAGAGAGCAGAGGGACAAACTGGAGGACATCTGTCCTGCCTGGTGATGCTCTCTGTGGTGACAAGCTCCTCCTCCAATCCCGTAAGCCGAGCTAGGGCCCGGCTTCTAACAACAGTCATCCAGAGTGCCCCCTCCCGGCCAGTCACCTTTCAAAGGTGACTCTGAGCTCACGAAGCTTGGTGAGAACATCTATATAAAAAAGCCACAAGGTGATTTGGGATAAGCAAAGCAAACTAGGATGAAATACATAAATAATCCTTACTGATTGGGATTCCTATTTGAGCATGTGGTCATCTGATAGTAGGATTATAGCCATAACGGAACAAGTTGGGCATATTCTTCAAATGTGGTTGGATTCTCACTAGCAAGGACATTCTCAGTGGTTCTTACTTAGTGCAGTGGCTCTCCACATGTGTCTCACCCCTTCATCTGCCATCCCTGTTCTTCCCGGTCTCTCCAGAGTTTTGCCTTTGAAATGGGAGCCATCTCCATCAGCTGTAGCAAGCAACTTCCTGTCTCCTGGCTTCTGAGCCGCTCTTCCCTGTGCCTCTCCTATCCATGTCCTATCTATCCTCTTTTTCCAGATCAGTTACTCCAGCAAGGTGCTTTTCGAGGAAAGAATAACTCAGCACTCACACTTTTAATACATTTTGGGCCCTTAACTTCTGGTAATTCGGTTGATCTCTTCCTTTTTCGTGGTTAATACTTTTGCACTTTCTTAAATATCAGAGCAAGTTAACCCTTTTTCCTTTCAGTTTTTTTTTTTTTTAAATGTATTTGGTGTAGGGTCTCACTCTGGCTACCGCAGCACTGGGATTACAGGCAGGCACCACCGCGCCTGGTCTCAGGAGCCAGCTAAGCATTCCTGGGTCGGGGCTGCACAGCATGTGGTGCTGAGGATCCAACGCCAGTCCCTGAGCTTGCTTAGCCAGGTGCTCAGTCCTCTGAGCTATCTCGGGGGCCCTTCTTCCTAATTTTCACCTATTTCTTAACTCTTTCTCCTTCTTGAGACTTCACACAAATTGGAGAAACTCCTTCTCTTTCGTTATTTCTTTTTGATATGACATCTTTTGTCTTTCCAAGAGGATAAATGACTTAGTAGTAAGAGTCCTCCGGAAACCAGGAAGAGCGCAATGCACTATAATTACAAGAAAGGAGCTGTTCGATGGGCTCTGATGATCGTAGGCTGAATAACCTCACAACTGCTCTCACAGTGGCCGTTTGAGGAGGAAAACATCAAGAAAACCGGCGGCTGCTCAGCCCCAGGAAGCAGAGGCCTCAGAATGAAAGTGAGGCCAACAACATAGGCCTAGTGTGGGACCAAAGTCCTCCAAGTGCCCTGGAGAGACCCCGATCCCAGTCTACAGTCAAAGGCTGGAGCGCCTGGATTCCGATGTGCATGTCGGGCAGCTGCAGAGGAGCTCAGCTGCTCGAGAGGTCGGGGCCGGGTGAGCACGGGGCTTAGCCTTTCTTCTGCTTTTCCTTGGTGAGCGGCATTTGGGCTCAACCTGCTGTGCAGTGCTGCCCATATCAGGGAACGGCTCCCCCACTCTCCCCTGACCCTCACACCGATCTTCTCCAGAAACATCTTCCCAGATGCTCCCAGAAATGTGCTTGACCAGTCTTCTAGGGATCCATCTAGCTGAACCAGTGGACAACCAAAAGTAGCTAGCAGGGTTCTCCACGTTATGTTCTTTACTCATTTCTTCTTTCCCTAGATCCCAAGCCAAACTATTTTTGTTTTATTGATTTCTACCAAGTGATGATCTATAATCTCACTTTATTTCCCAGTGTCTACTTCCTTATAAACATGAGCTTATGCTATTTTCCTCCTTTATCTCATTAGTTCTTCAGATTCAAGCAACAGGGAAGATTTTATGTTTTCAAAGGAAACTTACTTTTTGAAGGTCATCTTCCTCATTGTTTTCTTCAGTCTACATTTTATTTACGAGGGCATGTGTGCAGTACGTAATGTTCACATTCTCGTGTGAAGAGGTACGTGTGCAGAACACATCTTCACCCCTTTTACCGCCCTGTCACCTCCTTCCTCTTCTGCCTCTATCTCCAGACTCTGTTCATACTGGAGAAAGATCTCTCTCGCTACTTCCTATTATCTGTCTTCTTTTTTGCTCTTTATCCATAATTTGGGTTTCCTATATAAACAAAACCATATGACAACGCTTTCTGTCTTTCTCCATCAGCCAAGCAGTCAGCCACGTGGTCAGCCACGCAGTACCATGGGCAGCACTCTCTACCCATTTCCGCAGTAATGCTATGCATCAAATGCTGAGGTGATTTCTGCAGTGTGCCGCATCCTGATATCTTCTTCCATTTTCCTTGCTATCGCTTGACACAAACCCTCATTTCTCCCTCTCTAAAAGTCTGATGCCATACTGCCTCTCTTCCCCTTCATCCTTTATATATAGGGAGATTAGACTGATTACTTTAAGTCAGTAATGGGGAGGTACTCTATTTTCTGGACAACAAAATATTCAGTGGTTCACAAAACTTCCAGTCTGTACTTTAAAGACACTCATATTTTTTAACCTTCTGCATAAGTACCAAGTTTTGGTTTTAGTTAAATTATTTAAAAACAATTGCTTTACTTTGATTAAGAATGCTATATGAATACTCTGCTCCTACATAGCAGTCTACCTATTTCCTGCTCCTAGGGCCTCAATCAGCACGGCCATGTCAGCATGAAGTGTTTGATCCAATGCAAAACAATGGCATCCACTGAGAAGATCTGTTTTTCTCCCAAGGAGGTGTAAGAAGGGTCCAAGACACTCGTGCTCCACATCTAAAGGTTAAAAGATGCATTCACATAGAGGCTTTTCATCCTGGCCAAACCTGAGATAACTCTGAATTCTCTCTATATTTTCAAAACTCCCAGAGTCAGTCTTTGGAGCTACATTGCTGCTGAATTCTTTTGTCTGCCTAGTTCTGCTGTGTCCCTGCCACCTTGGGCCAACATTTGCTTCAAAAACTCTCTTTAATTGATATGATCAGAAGATATTTGTGTCTTCTAAAATTCACACAGAAATTTGACGACGGGGGTCGTGGGGCTAAGCTGGATGAGAAATCAGGCCACAGAGTAAAGCGCTTCTCACAGAAGTGTGTTCATTCTTGAGAGGAGGAGATGGTTGCAAAACGATTCTGGATTTGCAGTATGTTCCAACAGCTTTCTCTCCATAGTACAGCATGGCAAGAAGCCCTTATAGGAGATGGTAATCTGCCTTGAAACCTCACTCCCTAGAAGATGAGCAAAATAAAACTTCCTTGTAAATTCTTCCTGCCAGTCATTGTGCTGTAGGAACAGCCAAAGGACTAAGATGCTGGTAAGCATCTTGCTTGCTAAATGTTCTGTCTCAGAATCTGTTTCCAGGGAAGCCTAATCTGATCCATCAACATGCTGGTAAAGATCTCATTTTTTTTTTTTT
>PVJA010003367.1:0-47907 GCA_004027025.1 Myocastor coypus
TTTTTTTTTTTTTTTTTTTTTTTTTTTTTTTTTTTTTTTTTTTTTTTTTTTGTCTTTTTGAGACAGGGTCTCGTTATGCAGTTGAGGCTGGCCTTGAGCTCACTTTTGTAGCTCAGGCTGGTCTCGAACTCGCACCGATCCTCCTGCCTCAGCCTCCCGAGTGCTGGGATTACAGGCGTGCGCCACCACGCCCGGCCATAAGCTTCACTGTTTTAAACAGATCCAGCCCTGGTACTGCATTAAGGGAGGTGGTCAGAACCTCAGGGTGTTGGGGCAACAGGTTCCATACTCAGGGGCCTCACTCTGGAGAGGTACACAGGCCCCAGTTCTCACCCGAGGCAGCCAAACACTGCAGGAACAGCAACAGAATGTCCAGGCCTGGCTCTGAGAGGATGGATGCAAGCATCGGTCACCTCATACCCAGATCCATGGAGGCACCATCACCCAAGAGCAAAGACTATTTAAGGTTTATAATTACTCACTTTCAATAATTTACACTCTCTTGAATCAGTAAATGCTGGAAACATCTCCTCGTATTTCTCGAGAGCAAGCTGAGGAAGAGAAGGCATTCGTCAACTTTAGATTCACTGGAGTAGGAAGGAAGCTTCCGATTCCCTGCTAGCATTGTGCACCTGCCAGGTGCAGTGGCTCTTTCTCAGCTCCCCTTCTCTGACCCTCAGTGAGCCAAGGGCCAGAGGCCCACAAGCTCTTCTGCAGTTCCCATCGGCCACTTGGTGCCAAGCCCTTGCCCACACTCCCAGCTTCCACTGTGATTTCTAGCTTCTCCATCATCAGCCAACTCCACTCCTCAATTGCTTTGCTTTCCTGTTTCCTTCTTAACCTCTCTAGAGCACAATGTAAGCAAAGCTTGAGGAGAACAGCCTTCCTACTCTGGCCATCATGGGTCCACAGCACTGACTCCCTCTGCAGATGGCCTCCATTCATTCTGGCTGGACCCCATGGGGGGTGGGGGGCACCAGCATGAGCAGCGTGACCTTACCTTGGCATTCAGCTCATCCACGATGAAGTGGCAGAGTGCTGCCTTGAAGAAGTAGTCCTTGGCACTGTACTTCAGCAGAGGGTTGTCCATCGTGCTTGCCCCAACCTGGCACAGAAGGCGGAGTTACAGCCAAGCTCTGCCATGGGATGGCAGCAAAGCCACTCTGCATTCTCCAGCTGCCCTTCAGAAAACACCACCCTCATGTGGTTTAGCTAAACATTCTTCCAATGCCATTCAAGGTTAGTAAAGCTCAAGGAGGACAAAGTAAAGGTATTTACTACAAGCCTGTTATAACTAAACTGCTGCAAGTTGAAAGCAAGCAAAAGAATGTGAACATGGCCTGAGAAAAATAATATTCATCTAGCACAGAAAGAGCAACACGGAATATTCTTCACACGGAAGGAGAAGAATGATCAACCTAGAATAGAACCCAAGGAAAACATGTCAAGAACAGGGAAATCCAGATGCCTGCAAAGAGAGAAAATGTGCGTAAGTTGGCACCAGAGGTTGCCCTGGTGGCACATGGATGCTCTCCACGGAGAAAGGCCACAGTAGCAAGAACCTTGTAACAACATAAGGGAACAAAGAACACAGGTACAGCAGGCCTTCCTTTTCCTTCTGCATTTCTTTCTTTTTTTTTTTTTTAACTTTATGTTATGGCCGGCTCAGCCTGCCCTGGGGGTGAGTCTGGCTCAGCATGTCATGCCAGGGATCAAACCACAGTCCCTGCAGTTGCCTAAGCTTGCCTAAGCAGACACTTTAGACCACTGAACCATCTTGCCAGCCCCTCCTTCTGCATTTCTTTTTTCTTTTTTTCTTTTTGAGACAGGGTCTCGCTATGCAGTTCAGGCTGGCCTTGAGCTCACTTTTGTAGCCCAGGCTGGCCTCGAACTTACATCGATTCTCCTGCCTCAGCCTCCCAAGTGCTGGGATTACAGGCGTGAGCCACCACGCCCGGCTCCTTCTGCATTTCTAAACTGCTTGATGGCAGAAGAAAACTTCCAACACCAACAGATGTGGTTCTAACTCTGTAGCCAAAGTACTGAGGCAATCACATACTGAAGGACTGAAGGGGAGGGCAACACAATGCATGATGGGATGAGAGTCTATCTCCCTGAACTGATAAAATCATGACACCAGTCTGGGACAAGCCACACACATATAATCTAATACACAGGTAAGCAATTGAAAAAGCTACTAGAAAACAGTAAATGAAAGAGAAAGCCAAGTAAGCCACAAGAAGGAAGGATAAAGAAAAGAGGCATGAAAAATAGCACAAATAAAAAGCATCCATAAAATGACAGATTTAAGACCTAGCATAGGCCCGGCAGGATGGCTCAGTGGTCTAAAGCATCTGCTTAGGAAAGCTTGGGCGGCTGCAGGGACCGTGGTTCAATCCCTGGCACCACATGCTGCGCCAGCCCTGCCCTCAGTGCAGGCTGAGCTGGCCATAAAAATAAACAAACAAAAGTTCTGAAATAAGAAAAAAAAAATTCTTTTTTAAATTTTATTTATTTGTTTTCTTGTTTCAGAACCTTTGTTTATTCACTCATTTTCATGGCCGGCTCAGCCTGCCCTGAGGGCAGGGCTGGCACAGCATGTGGTGCCAGGGATTGAACCGCAGTCCCTGAAGCCGCCCAAACTTTCCCAAGCAGGCGCTTTAGACCACTGAGCCATCCCGCCAGGCCCAAAAAAAATTCTTAAAAAAAAAAAGACCTAGCATATGAAAAATTAAATGTGCCTGATTTATTTATTTATTTATTTATTTTTTGCAGGACTGGAGTTTGAACTCACGACCTTGCACTTGCCAGGCAGGCACTTGTGCTATGGAGCTATCTCCCTGGCCCCTAAAATGGTGATTTATTTATTACTTTTTTAATTTTTATTTTTTTAAAACTCATTTATTTATTTGTTATGGCCAGCTCAGCCCACCCTGGGGATAGGGCTGTCACGGCATGTGGTGCTGGAAATTGAGCCACCATCCCTGCGGTTACCTAAACTTTTCTAGGCAGGTGCTTTACACCACTGAATCATCTCACCAGCCCAAATGTGTCTGATTTAAATACAACAATTAAACAGATATTGGCAGAGTAGATTTAAAAATAGTACCAAACTCAAGATATTTACTTTAATCATAATGATTATAGGCTACTTAAAAGGAGAAGGTTCAGGAAACATGCATAAACATTAATCAAAAGAAAATGGGGGGGGGCAGGCGTGGTGGTGCATGCCTGTAATCCCAGCACTTGAGAGACTGAGGCAGGAGGATCAGTGTGAGTTCAAGACCAGCTTGGGCTACAAAAGTGAGCTCAAGGCCAGCCCTAACTGCATAATGAGACCCTGTCTCAAAAAGACAAAAAGACAAAAAAAAAAAAGGAAGATAGCTGAGTGTGGTGGTCCACACTGAGAGGCTGAGGCAGGAGAACCACAACTTCAGCCAAGACCTTGTGTCAAAACAAAAGCCAAAATGTTTAAAGGGTTGAGGATATAGCTCAGTACAATGGCCCTCAGTTCAATCCCCAGTACTGAAAAAAAAAGAGGAGGTTATAGATAGATTTAGTAGTCTTCAGAGAAGGTAGTATCAAAGACAGAACATTACACAAGGATAAAACGATCAATTTATCAAGAATAGCAACCCAGAACACGAAATTCTGGGTTGAAACAAAGGCAGAATGAAAGCAGAGTGAGATTTAAGTCCATAACAAGGCCTGAAGACTTCAATACCTAACTCTCAACAATGGGTACAAATAGACAGAAATCTACAAATCTTCAGAATCCAACAGTCAGCAACCAAGAGGACCTGACCAGCACACAGAGCAACCATCTGGTGGAGGCAGCAGCAGCACAGAACAGGCCTGGACAGGCCACCTCCTCAGTAATACACAGCCTTCAGCAGCCCTCAGTAAGGCTCCCAGGATGGAAATCACCCAAAGTGTGTTCCCTATCCACTGAAGAATCAAACTGCAAAGTACTAAGAGAAAGACGACAGGAAAATCCCCAAACACATGCAAATTACATAAAACTGACTAAATGGGCCAGTGACATGTCAAGAGAAATCAATAAATACAATGAAATGAAGGGCCAGCAGTATAGCTCAGAGCTCAGTAGCATAATTGCCTGCCTGACAAGTGCAAGGTCATGAGTTTGATCCCCAATACTGCAATAAATAAATAAATAAATAAATAAATAAAGTGCTTTAAAGAAGTACCTGAACTCTCTAAAGCTGCATATACAACAATGAGAAACCACAGAAAACTAAGCAAGCTTCCATCACAGATGTCCAGAGGAAAACAGCAAAATAAAGCCAAAGAAAGCAGTCATGAAATGAAGACAGAAATCAGTAAAAATGAAATGAAATCAAGGAAAATTAACTTCTACCAAACTATTAAGAATTATCATCAATCCTTTACAAACTCTTCATTCTGAAGCTAGAATTATCTAGATACCAAAACTAGACAAAAAACAGCACGCACGCACGCACGCACACGCACACCCATACCCACACCCTCGAGATTCATGTCCTTTGTGAATATCCCCACAAAACCCTCAATACACATCAGTAGTCCACTCTGGCCCCTTGCAAAGGGTTACATGTCATGAAGCACATGTTTGGTTTATCCTGCCAGTAGAGGTCTAGCCCTGCAGGTGGTCACCTCCAAGTCCTTGAGCTGCCCAGACTCACAGAGTAGTCTGCATAGCAGGGGAAATGTGGCATAGCTTGACCTACATTGAGGGGAGAATCAGGCCAGCTGCGAGGTCACCAACCAGGTCCACATGGCTAAGCCCCAGTAAAAATTCAGGGAAGTAGGCAGGGGCCTGCCCAGCATGAGCTGTCATTATGCAGCACATCATGTGCCCCACTCCACCAGGAGCAGACAGTGTTCACGCCCAGAGCTCGCCCAGCCTGCATCACAAGCCTCTCCTCCACTGACCCACGCGTGGTCCTCCCTGGGATGATCCTTCACTGTGACCAGAATAGCTTTCAGTGAGGTAGATCCCTCTGGCACATCACTGTGTCGGAGGGTACTTTGGGGGTCACTGAAACTCTGCAGCGACCAAATAGGATTTACCCCAGGAATTTAAGTTTGGTTCTATACCTGAAGATAAATGGAATATACTAGAAGGCTGTATGCTCACCTCAGTGGATGTATAATGTATACGTGTTCTTAACGAAGTTCAAACCCTTTGGTGATAAAATACTGACTAGGAAAAGAAGGGATCTTCCCCAAACTGATGAAAAATATTTACAAAAAATCCTTAGCTATGCCAAGCATGGTAGCACAGGCCTGTAATCACAGAATCATGGGAGGCTGAAGCAGGATATCACAAGCTCAATTTGTACAGATGAATGAGAAGACTCTGGGATCAATTATATGTCCTGAGACAGGGAGGCATCACTATCATAAGTAATGGAAAGGTCTGAAAACTTTTCCTTTAGGAACAGAAACAAGAGAACAGTATCTGCTCCTGTAGTTCCATTAAATGTTGTACTGGAGGTTCTAGCAAGGAGAATGGACAAGCAAGTGTGGTAAAGGGAATTCAGACTGCAAAGAAAAATGTAAGACATGGATATTTGCACATGATGTGAGCTTACGTACAAAAATATCCCCCAAAAGCTGCTAAGATTTGTGTCTAGTTGTCCCCCCAAAGCTTCCTGAAATCATGGGGTGAACTTCTAGACTTCGTGATTAATTCAGGATCCAGTGCTGGGATTATGGGTGTGAGTGCCACACCTGCCTGGGGCAGACAGACTGAATACAACCTAAAGATGTTAAATATGCTCTCTGCTGCTATTTGTTGTTACTACTCCTCCCATTTACTCTTGCTGTTTTCTGCCACCATGAACTGCTGCCCTCTGCCATGTGCCACTCTGTCTTGAAGCCAACTGAATATGGGCTGAAATCTCCACTGTGAGCTAAATAAATCTTCCTTCCTTAATTTTGGGTGTCAGGTATTTTGTCCCAGCAAACGAGAGAAAAGTAACCAAGAGAGCACCCAAAAATCCGTTAGAGCCAACACACAAAGTCAGGATGGTTGCAAGACACAAAATTGATTTGCAAAAACAACTGTTTAGCTCAGCAGATTAAAGTACCTACTTAGACAGGCACAGGGACTGGAGTTCAATCCCCAGTGTGTCAGACTGGCCCTCCCCCTGGGGCGCACTGAGATGGCAACTGAGACCAGGAATGAGCACCTGTAATCCCAATGCTTGGGAGGCTAAAAACAAGAGGATCACTACAAATCCAACCTGTGTAGTGAGACCCTATAGTCACTGTACTAAAATATATAGTAAAAAACAAACAAAAGACCCAACTGGCCGGGTGTGGTGGCGCACGCCTGTAATCCCAGCACTTGGGAGGCTGAGGCAGGAGGATCAGTGTGAGTTGGAGACCAGCCTGGGCTACAAAAGTGAGCTCAAGGCCAGCCTGAATTGCATAACAAGACCCTGTCTCAAAAACACAAAACAAACAAACAAACAAACAAACCCAACTGTACTTCTATATAATTTGAAAAGGCAAATACACTGTTCCATTTTGTTTTTTTAAAGAATTTTTTATTTTATTTATTGTTTTTTCTTGTTTCAGAACTTTTGTTTGTTTATTTTTAGGGCCGGCTCAGCCTGCCCTCAGGGCAGGGCTGGCACAGCAGGGGATTGAACCGCGGTCCCTGCAGCAGCCCAAGCTTTCCTAAGCAGGCGCTTTAGACCACTGAGCCATCCTGCCGGGCCTGCACTGTTCCATTTTCAATAGCATTCAAAAAATACTTAAGAGGGGCTGGGGAGATTGCTCCGTGGCATAAGTGCCTGCCTGGCAAGTGCAAGGTCGTGAGTTCAAACTCTGGTCCCACACAAAAAAAAAACAAAAAACAAAAAAAACCCCTTAAGAATATATTTAATAATAATAATAATAATAATAAAAGAATGTATCCAAAGAATTACAAAGCTTACACTGACAACTACAAACTACTGTTGAGCAAAATCAGAGATCTAAGTAGATGGCACAGTACCCTGAGTAGGCAGACTGAGACCTAATACTATTAAAACAATGATCCTCTGCTAGACGCTGGCAAAAGCCATCCTGGAGGTGCTGTCAAGGCAGCATCTGGAACAGCAGGATGAATACAGCAGGTGGGCCTCTGCAGGTGAACCTGGTCCACCAACTAAAGGCCTAACAGAACTGTGGGCAGTTGTGTGAAGGATTCACTCTCAGGACCTAACTACCAGAGCTGCCACACCACATGCCTAGGGCCAGAGACCTGGACTGGCTTTAAGCCCTCCTCCCTTCAGCTTGCCACCTGGACCTTAGGACTTCCTAGCTTCCCATCAAGCAAGCCTGTTCTTTCACATCACCTCTCCTCTTCCCTCTACAGACAAAAGGCGTGCAGCGACACACAACACACACAAAGGCACTTGCACATCTCCTGCTGGTACTGTGTCTGGAAAACCTTGGTGAGCGCATAGAACTGCAGGCCCCAGAAGATATCCCTAGGTTTGAAATTGCAGAGACATTTCTTTTTTCCCCACTGCTTGTGGGCCCTTCTTAGGTGGTGGTTCTGCTTCTGTTGCAAGTGTGAGTCTTGTCTTTAGTTTTTTCTTCTGCTCTGCTCTTGTTTATGACTCTACTTTCCTTCCCTCCTGCCTTCTACTCCAGCTTCCTGAGGCTTGGGTAACCCTCTGTTGGCCTTGGTCTTGCTTCTAATTGTTCTCTTTTTCTATTTCTCCATGTTTTCCTCTTACCTCTTTTATATTTTCTTGCCTTAAGGTAAAATGGCTCTACTGAGAGGATGTTTACTGTATAGTTTTCTTTCCTTCATTTTTTGATACAGGGTCTCACTATACAGCTTAGGCTCCTAGTAATCCTCTTGCCTCAGCCTCCCCAGCTCTGGAATTATGAGCATGTGCTACCACCACATGAGGCTGGCATGGTGCACCTGGGATTCTGGGGCCAGCACAGCGTGTGGTACTGGGAACTGAACCCAGGTTCTTGTGCTTGCCAGGCAGGTGCTTAGACCGCCGAGCTATCTCTCCAGCCTGCATATAGTTTTCTGACTGGTCTTAGATTTTAAGGGTTTTTGTTTGTTTGTTTTTTTTAATATTATGGATGGCTCAGCCTGCCCTGGGGCAGCATGTAGTGCCAGGGATCCAACCATAGTCCTTGCAGTTGCCTAAGTTTGCCTAAGTAGGCACTTTAGACTGCTGGGCCATTTAGCCAGCCCCTTGTCTTAGGTTTTGTTGCATAAAACTTGTACTTATGGTTAAAGGTGACAAATGAATAGTCATCACAGTTTGTCATCTTCTTTCCTTTTTTTTTTTTTTTTGTCTTTTTGAGACAGGGTCTCGCTATGCAGTTGAGGCTGGTCCTGCGCTCACTTTTGTAGCCCAGGCTGGTCTCGAACTCACACCGATCCTCCTGCCTCAGCCTCCCAAGTGCTGGGATTACAGGCGTGAGCCACCACGCCTGGCTCAGTTTGTCATTTTCTAGCCTGTGCTTGACACTACTGCTCACTGTCCTGCATTAGTCAAGGTGACATAGTTGTGAGCAGTTTCCTTTCCTTGTATGTCAATGCCTAGATTATCTGGGGGTAATAAACAATACTATAGTCCAGTACCACAGAGCTGAGTGACAGACCAAACAGACAGCAATCCTTTATGTCCAATAAAATGAAGAGGCAGAATCCTCTACTTTTTGATTTTTAAAGTTTTTTTTTCTTTAAAAAAGAAAAGTTAAGCCAGGCATGGTGGCGCACGCCTGTAATTCCAGCACTTGGGAGGCTGAGGCAGGAGGATCAGTGCAAGTTCGAGACCAACCTGGGCTACAAAAATGAGCTCAAGGCCAGCCTGAGCTGCATAGCGAGACCCTGTCTCAAAAAAAAAAAAAAAAAAAAAAAAAAGTAATAAAGTTTTTTTTTTTTTTTTTAATTTTTAAGCCTTTATTTTTACAAAAGAAAAGCGTTTTTTGAGATAGGGTCTCACTCTGTAGTTTAGGATGGTCTCAAGCTGGTGGTAATCCTCCTACCTTGGCTTCCCAAGCACTGGGCTTACAGGCACCACCATGCCTGGCACAGAGGTAGAATCTTGAAACAGATCGAAAAGTTGAAAGACTTCTCTAAAAAAGTCATTTTCTAAAAGGTCTTGACACTAGTAACAAAGCTACATTTTGGAAATAATTTACAAGCCTCAGTGGAGAAAACAAACAACACAAAAGAGAAAACACATAACCCTTAACTCACCCAAAGCAAATCAAGAGGGCAGTGCAGTGGAAAAAATCAAGGGCCACCAGCAGGATTTTATGAAATGGTAGCAGCAGAAGTAACAAAACAGATCATTAAGTATCTTGACAAAAACTCAGGTGATTAAAGAGATGACAGCCATAATGAAAGAAGTGACTAGTAAACCTAAAGTAGATACAGATCAAAAAAAAAAGGAGAACATAGAGAAGACATGAAGCCAGTGAATGGCCAACATGGAAAAGAACTACATTTTATCGCAGCTCAGATGGGAGCCAGCAGAGTGGAGGTGCTGGAATTATGTCATGGCAGTGGTCGCACAACTTGTGAATGTGCCAGGCTTCTGAACAATACTCACTACTAAAAGGATGAGCTATGCAGTATGTGAACTATGTCCTAAAAAGAATCTAGGAACAAGTCCAATTCAGAAGGGTGACGCAAATGCCCCACCTGCTCGTAGATCTCGATGGCTTTCTGGTACTGCTCCAGCTGTGCGGCATAGGCGGCCACCTTCAGCAGACACTTGTTGGCAGAGCTAGAACCAGGCAGAGTAGATGGGTAAGCACTACAGGGAACAGTGGTGTGCACACAAGGCCAAGTGTCCTTGCACTCTCCCAACATAAAAATGATCTTTTATCACACACATACAACCCACCATCTAATATCAAGAAAATAGGAGCTAGGCAGACAGTTCAATGGTCTAAGCACCTGCCTGGCAAACGCAAGGACACGAGTTTGATCCCCAGGACCTGGTATGGTGGCTCACACCTATAATCTCAGCCCTGGGGAGTCTGAACTGCATAGTGAATAAATATTTTTAAAAATGTAAATCAAAATAACACTAACCTGTTAGATTCTTCTCCTTTGTAATAATCAGCAGACTGTTCATAATGTGCAATAGCCTAAAAATATATAAATTTTGCTCTCAATATATTTGAAGAGCTGAATTTAAAAACTATGTTTGCACAGTTATTTTCCTGTAAGTCACCCTGTGCCTACAGCACAGCTCTCACAACTTGGCCTGCTTTACTTAGGAAACACACTCAGAAGCCTTTTTTTGGCTCAACATTTGTTACCCACCAAGATTTTCCCCTTTCCCTACAGCCAACATCCAGTGCACAGCTTTCCAGCTTCTCTATAGGAAAGATGGGTGAGTTACTTCTAACAGAATGGAACAAGAGAGCCAGGGCTACTTCCAAGCTGGGGTCATGCTTGTTATTTTTACCTTCTCCAGGCCTCTACTATGTCCCATAAGCTAGAACTACAACAGCCACATCTACAGGGACACTACAGGTCACAGATTAAAGATGCCAGAACTCTGCCAGACTGCTTCCTAAATAACTCCAAAGAGCAGAATGTACTCCAGCTCAGTCAAACCCATAGCAGCTGTGCTGGATTGTTACTTTAGCACAATAAGGAGCCCTAGGATATGGCAAGCCTGTGACTTAACTCTAGCAGTGCAAATTAAGCTCAGCAATGCTGTAAGCACCACCTGAAGGAAGGGTGCTGCCTGCACTGGAAAATATGACACCCAACTACCAGTCAAGTAGAAAAGAGCCTGGCTGAGGGCTGGACAGCCTGGACTCTTGTCCTCCTGTGGCAAAAGAGGGAGTGAAATAAATCAAGAGGGAAACAGTATCCACCAGAACCAGAAACTACACAAGGCTGCTATTTACAGGGATGCTGAGTTATAGGCAGCTAGAAAAGGGGACAAGCCACAGCTAGGGATAACGGTCCCATGATATTAAAGAAGCTGAGGTTTCCACCCCCACAGGGCAAGTAAGTCTACACAAAGACTTAAGCCAGGGATCTGATGAAGCTTTTCCGTAACAAGTCAGATGTCTTGGGTTTTGTGAGCCACCCAGTAGGTGCCATGGCTCTCTCCCATGGTAGTGACTATGCACAAGATGTACATGTGGCTTATGTCCCCATGAAAAACTTTATCCACATACAATGTGGTCTCAACTGTCTTACTTTCACATAACACAAATGCTTTCTTCTCCCCAGTGACTTAAGGATATGAGAGCCATTCTCAGCTTGTGGACTTACAGAAATAGTGGTGGGTTTGCAGGATCCTGACTCGTGCACATGGCTTCCTGCTAAGCCCCAGGGTAAGGGAACTGACAGGGTGTGAAAATGACATTCAGGCTCAGCCTCTAGTAGGCAGCCCACTCACCTTTATGGCACAAGGCAGCCCCTTAAATGTTAAGAGCTGGGTGTAGGAACAAGAGCCAACCAAGTGAATGGCTGGGGACCTGCAGTAGACCCCTCTGCCTTGGTCACCAGCACAGGGAGCTCCCTGGAGGCAGACCCAGCCCACAAAACCCAGGGCTTCTGCCTTCCTGCAGGTGGCAGTGGTGTTAACCACAGAGCAAGGCCACCTTTGAAGCCATGCAGTGAGGCTGGCAGGGCCAACAACACCTCAGCTTCTGGAATGCTGTACACTCTACCTAGGACATCAGCCTTGTACTATTCGTAAAAAGCAGACACTCTGGGCTGGCAACCTAGCTTGGTGTGTGGTAAGACACTTGCCTTGAATGCAAGACATGCTGGGCTCAAGCCCCAGTACTAGGAAAAAAAAAATAAAAGCAGGGCCAGGGAGATAGTTCAGTGGCACCAGTGCCTACCTGCCAAGCACAAGGTCCTGAGTTCAATCCCTGGTTACCAAAAAATAAAAAATAAATTTAAAAACCCCAAAACCAGGGCCCGGCAGGATGGCTCAGTGGTCTAAAGCACCTGCTTAGGAAAGCTTGGGTGGCTGCAGGGACCGCGGTTTGATCCTGGGCACCACATACTGCACCAGCCCTGCCCTGAGGGCAGGCTGAGCTGGCCATAAAAATAAATAAATGAAGAAACAAAAGTTCTGAAACAAGAAAAAAATAAATAAAATTTAAAAATTATTTAAAAAAAAAAAAAAAAAAACCCAAACCAAAGGCTGACATTTCTTTAAATGATTATATTTATGCCTATGGTTTCAGCCACTTAGCTTAACTGATAGGGCCTCCAGAAGAAATGTTTTCTCAGCATTATGTATAACAGGAGCAACACCAGAGACAATTTAAGTGGTTATATATACTGGACTATGGGGCTAGGATTTAAAGGCAGTGGGCAGAAGGTATCAAGGTGAAAAGTTCTTCATGAAATACTAATTTTTAAAACCAGCAGAGCAAGGTAATACATGCCTGTAATCTCAGCAACCTGGCAGGCTGAGGAAGGAGGATCACAAGGTTGAGTCCATCCTATTAACTTAGTAAGCCTTGCCTCAAACTAAATACATTAAAAACAAAACAAAACAAAACAAAACAAAAAAAAAAAAAAACAACTTAGGGATACAGCTTACTGCAAAGGTTTTGGATTTCATCTCTACTACCTCCAAAAATAACAAAGGCGCCATAACCATAAAGGAAGAGGTGTACTATGATACAGTCGCATACTGACATGTGGGAAGAACCAGGTTCCTTTGGAATACTTCTCAGAGCTGGGATACTCATGTGGGGTCATGTGCCCAGTCAGTAATCCCACTTAGGGGACCATGGGATGCAATTTACCTCAAATGTATGGCATGTGTATACAGCACCATGTCCAGCACGGGACAGATGCTCAACAAACAGATAAGTGAACACAGGCAGCAGGCAGCACAAGGGGCCATCCTCCACTGCCTCCCATACTTTAGTCTTTAGTGAATATGCTCAATCAAAAGCCTGTGGGGCTGCAGGGTTGCGCAGTGGTACAGTGCTCATGTGGCACGGACAGGGCATGGATTCAATCACTAGCATCCCTTCCCCTTAAACTGTCCCAAGTATTCAGCACTGTTTTTCATTGTAATAAACAGGCTAAGCCATAAAAAAGGAAATTTTCTACAGAGATTAGAGAATGTCCCCTTCACCTGGATGGAAGAATTAGCTGTCTTCTTTCTAGTTCTTACCAGTTATCAATGAACACAGGGCACCAGCCAAACCACAAAGAAGTGCTGTTTTTTTTTGTTTTTGTTTTTTTTTTTTGTCTTTTTGAGACAGGGTCTCAGTATGCAGTTCAAGCTGGCCTTGAGCTCACTTTTGTAGCCAAGGCTGGTCTCGAACTCACACCGATCCTCCTGCCTCAGCCTCCCGAGTGCTGGGATTACAAGCGTGCGCCACCACGCCCGGCTTCTTTTTTCTTGTGGAGGGGAGATGGCCATAAATTAACAGAGTTTAACTTAGTATCTAGTAAGGTCTGGTGCTGGGTCAGGAAACTATAGTTGGGAAAACTAAAAGCTATAGCTACCTATGCCATAATAAAATACAAGCCTTCATTTTGGCTTATAATAACTCTAATTAAACCAGCCTTCCAACTCCATGTTCTCCCAAGCTGTGCCTGAGACAAGACTTGAAGAGGGGTTAGGGCAGAGAGGCTGCGCATCATCCTGGGGGCACACACACTGAGTGTGGAATCACAGCACCTAATGAGAGCAGGCATGGCACACCACGCCTGAAGTCAGCTCCCACCAAGGAGGCCACTGGAGGACATGGCCTCGTGGGCCTTAAATGGGACCCATCTTCTAAAACTGACACCCAGGGAATGGTCCAGTCACAAACCTGCCACACACTGTCCCTGCACTACACCCAAGCATCACATCAGGTCCTGCGGAGTTGAAAGCAGAAGGAGCCACAGCCTCTCTGATCTCTGCCAGATCCTCAAAGAGGACCTGCATGTTGTGGTCAGGGTTTCTGTAGGGGTTCAGGGAGGCCACTGAGTTTAGGCAACAGCACAGCTCACTGTGGCCACCACTACCATCTGGGAGTAATCTGAGATGCCACTGGCAAGCACTGAAGGGGAAACTTTAATTTGTAGCAAACTTGTGAATATAGGACCTTGGAGGATTTTTCTCTCAGACTTGAACTTTGCACATCTCTGACCACAACCCTGTGAGTCGATCAGGACAGAGAAGGCAAAGGCCTTTCTCCACAATGCAACACCTCATCCATGTGCACATGCAAAGCAGCCTTCTCCTCCCACCAATTTGTAAAGGAAAGTGCCACACAGGAGAAGGAAGGTGCCACCTACTGGCTGGCAGTTACTGGAATGGCAGACATACTGAGGAAATGGAATTCAGAAGCAGTGCTCATTTTGTTAAAGGGAGGAAAATAGCTACAGATGGTTTCATTCATCCATACCAACTTTATGAGACTTGACTCGTGTAGTGAAGTGCCTACCCGGGAGCATGCCCAGTGGCAGAGATGGAACAAGACCATGGCTCCCGCCCCACAGCACTGCTCAAAGCCAAGCCAGTGCTGCCCCTGACTACTCCTCATGAAGATGCCATGCCCAGCCCAAACCCCCAATCCAGAAGGTTCTTCTCCCTCCTGCCCAGTGCTTAACCCTCATGAGGAATAGCCATAGGCTCAGGACCCACCAGCAGCCTTCTAGAGAAAATCAAACAGTGTGCTGAGGTGCAGGATAGCCCTGTTTATCAGGATCTCAGCTTGCTTACAAAGCATAGCAATTATGGGGGTGGGCAAGAATTAACAACACACAGCACGAGCACACAGTGCAGTCACTGAAAGGCAATGAACTCAGCCTTGTTGCTACTTAGAGGCTCCTGTACTACCTGCTGGGTCAGGATGGGGTGGACACTTGCCCAGCACAGGCTCACAGGACTCTCTATCAGTGCAGAGCTGCACACTACATGGGCCACGTACAAGGAGCAAGAGGAAAAAAAGCTCAGGGAGGCAGGGGGCAGCTCCTGAGGGGCCATAGTGAGAGTGTAAGCTAAAGGGCATGATGGGTCTCAAGGAAAAGATGATGGGCACAGACTGAAGGCCACGGGGAGCCTGCCAGTGGACGTGATGGACGCAAGGAGCCACACAGACAACAGAACTCTGCAGGTGGCGGTGATCCTGGCAGGAGCTCATGTGGCACGTGTGAGCACAGTGAGAAAAGCAAGTGGCTCAGGGCACATGGCACAGGGGAGGAGGGAGAAGCTGCAAAGTTGGTGGGTGTGGCCGCTAGGCACAAGGTCGCTGTTCTTGGGTGGTGGGGAGCCAGTGATGGCTGAAGGAAGGGAGGGGGAGGCCGGCGGCGGCACCAGGTTCTATTCCACTTGGCTTCCGGTGACTGCTCTGTCATGCCAGCCAGCAAAGAGGAGTGTTGGGAGCCGCAGGAAGCCAGGACTTTGATCAAGTGTGTGTAGGTGGGATTGGGCCCCCCTGCTTGGAGCAGAAAGCTACCCCAGCGCTGAGAAAAACATCCTGTTGAGAAAAACATCCTGTCTGATTCAGGCCAGCTATTGGTTGCTGGGTAGCGTTATGTCATCGGATGCAAACCTTCTAGAAGTACAAATACAGGATCATTTCTGCGAACGTTGAGTTAGTCTTGCCCATTAGGCAGACTGATGACCACCGAGCCCAACTTTTCGTCGTCTATCTTTCTCATTCCTACCACCGTGTTTCCCCAGGGTTGAACCATTCACAGTAAGATCAACAGATCCCTACATTTACGGATCACTACATACAGAGGAGTGGGTGCTGGACTCCCTGTCCACACTGTGCACAGAGGTTAAGGGCAGCTGCCTCCAGTGCTTACCTTCTCAATGTCTACCAGCTCAGTCTCGTAGATCTCGGCGATGGTGATGTGGTGCTTGGCAGCGATCGTGAACCTTCCCTAGGGGAGAAGGCCAGAGTCACTCACCACCCTCACCTATGTGAATGCCACTTGGATTGGGAACAGCATCAAAATCCATCTCTAAGCCATCTCAGGGCCTCCACCCCACAGCCGTCAAGCAAGGCAGCGTCTTACCATGTCTGTGTAAATGTCGATGGCTGCATTTAAGCAGTTGATAGCCTCTGAAGCGTAGGCATTTAAGAAAAACAATGAAAAATCCATTCAGTCACAGAGGATTCAGGCGAGCCTGTCTTCTTGGCTGTCATTAGAGTGGCAATGAAGTACAATCAGGGGCACAGAGTGGGCATTATGGAGGAACAAACACATCATGCACGAGTCCACCAGCAACAGAGTAACTGAGTGAGGGGGCTGCAGCGCTAGTGGCTCAGTTACTCGGAACCTTCAAGTGAGGACTCTACCCAGGTAACACATGGGGACTGTCACCCCTCAGACAAATAACATGTGCTAATATGTGTAAGTAAATGTGCTCTTTCTGTCTACAGTCTACTTCTGTGCAGCAAAAACCCAATGTGCTCTGAAATACCTGTTCAGGCTGTGGTTCAGTGAAGCCCAACACTACACGAAAGGTGGCAACTGCCAGGGCACTAACACAGCCACAATGGAAGGAAAAGTTCTGATAGATGGTAATACCATTTTTCTAAAGCTAAGTTTTCTCTACCACAAAGTGGTGGCATCCACACTGCTGCCACCTGGCTGACAGCTCCAAGATCAGCATTTTTGGCTTGAAAGAGTGAGCAACACAAAAGAGCTTGATTCCACAATTAGAAAAGTAAGCAGAATGACAAAAATTAAAAACATTTTTTTCCAGTAACTACATAAAAGTGTGGATTAACCATAACAGCTACACAATAAAGAGCAACTTCCAACCCCACACCCCGCCCCAGCATCAGCACTCGGATGGGCTTCCTCCCGCCTCAAGCTGAGATCTCGCATGGCTCTCTAATTACAACATGAACAGTCGCAGGCCATGGAAGAGGGAAACCAGGATCTTCATGTTATATTGTATTGTACTCTTAAGTTCACCCCCAAGCCCTAGAGCTCATGGAGGCTACGCTCCACCTTCCCCGAGCTGTAACCATCTCTACACAAAGCCTTTGGGGACACCTTACTTCTTTATGGCCTGTTCAGAAAAATTGAGATTTGTGTGTTCAACAAAATGGAGGACTCAAAGAAAAAAAGGAAATCCAAAAGCTACCCATGCACGCGTGGGAAGAAAGACAATTGCTAAGTATGCTTTGCCAACTAAAAAAAGAACATTTGCAGAATTTTACCACTTTAAATGTGATTTCATTTTTTTCTCAAAATAAAAATTTTGAAATACACTGAAAAACAAAGCAAATGAATACTGTGTGACTAAGTGATGTTTTTCACTACTGGATATAGCAAGCTCCCACCAAAGGAATCTTAAAACTCACTGTGTATTCAGGAAAAGGGAAACAGCAAACTGTCCTTATCAGATCAAAACCATATTTTGTACAGTTGAGCTACAAAAACTCTTAGATAAAATTAATGGTAATTTCCAAAAGAGTCTCCCAGACCAACAAAAATGGAGTTTAGGAAAATGGTGTTGATGACTACGCAGCCATGATAGGTTTAAAATATTTTCTCTACATTAAGGCCCATAAAGAATTAAAGAATAAAACCTTCTGAAGTTACCACATTCCTCTTGCATTTTAGAGGACTGGGAAAGACAAGACACCAGCCCCGAGGCTGAAGCAACCTGGTTCAGTCCAATGGAGCCCAGCAGCTGCCTTACCTTGAGGGTCTGCCTTCTTGTACGCATTCCCTGCATCCACGAAGCTGGTGGCAGAGTCGTGCTTGCTCTGAAGCTGCATGTGGAGCTTGGCGGCCTGACAAAAGGCATTTCCTGCAGCTGAAGAAGACAACAGCATAGTGAAACAGAAAAACAAGACTCCATGCACCACAGTCCAGAATGTAAATGCTAGCCCTCCTGGAGGGCCGCAATGCAGGCAAAACACAGTTCAACATGTCCAGTATACCTGGATTTTATAAAGGTCAGAGTTGGCACCAGGTGTGGCAAGGAACATGTGCAATCCCAAAACTCAGGAGGCCAAGGAAGGAGGATCTGAGTTTGAGGCCAGCTCAGACTACATAGGGAGACCTTATCTTAAAAAGCAAAACAATTTAAAGTATTTTTAATCATAAACTAGTACCCAATTCTAAGGCTAACCAACTGCTTTAAATTTCTTTATGGGAAATAATGCATCCAGTAGTGTTAAAGCTTTAGCTGTATCCCTGTCCTATGCCACTCTCCAGAGGTGCCACTGATTATCACACAGGGTCCTGGACTTGTACCTCAGGCAGAAGTGGCCACACAAACCCTGCAGCCAGCCTGCCCTGGGTCAGTTCCTGTTCTAAGTCTTGGTTTCTGATGAAAGGAGTACCAGGCAGTTCTAAAGATGTGGAACTACCAGCATGACACAGGTACTGCTCTATGAAATCTTATGTTCCCCAAGGACTCACGAATTGGACATAATGTATCTGGGGACGGCATTAGGGTTAGGGCTCTGGAAATGTGGTTAAGTCACTCCTCACTGGGCTCAGCCCTCAAGAATGGAAAATAAAAGAACGGGGGCTGTGAGGGATGCTGAGGTGGTGTCTTGTCCTGTCTGTCACGTTAGAGGCAGTAGGCAGCCCTCTTGAGTCTGTGGCTACCTGGATCCTCACTTTCAAAACTGCATGCAGAAGTTTTTGTTTTATAAATTACCAAGTTATGGTAATTCCCAGACAAAGGGAGGCTCCCACCAGTGCAAGTGGATGCTAACAGATCTGTGACTAACAAGCAGGAGGCCAGAGAAGGGCTCAGGCCTCTGCCAGAGTGATGCCCAAGGTATTTGGACAGTGGCTCACCACCAAGAAGCAGCAAGCGAGGCGCCAGCTGGACAGTGGCTCTGAAGGCTCTGCCTCCCCACAGCACAGCAGCCACATGGCTCCAATGAGTGCCTGGAGGGCCAGGCCCAGGCCACACCAAGTTCATGACGGTATGCAAATCTTCCCTCGCTCTATCTGAGCTTGGACACATTTACATTCCATCGTTCTTTCCAACCTACACGCCTCTCCTGCCAGCAGTGCGCTTTCAGCAGTCAATGTCTCATAGCACTCATGGCCTCTCCATCCACTGATGAGTGGAGGGCACAACTCCCAGGCTCTCTCAGCAACCTCCATTCTCCATGCAGTGCAGTCCTGCACTCTGACACTTTCCCAGCCAGCCTCTGGCTTGCACTTCACTCTGAGCACTCCTTCAATTACTGCTAGCAACGCCAGCTTGGTCTATCCAGGCCTGGCAGTGTCTTTCAAGACGCGCCACACTCAATGATCTTTGTGAAAGTATCCAACTTCTCAGACTATATTTACTTATCTGTAAAACTGCTCTAATACTTGCCATAATGATCTCCCAAAGCTGAGTTAACAAAGGCAGTGGCCTATTATAAAAGAACCTTTAAAAGCACACAAAGATGAAATGGTGTCTGATTATTCATTCACTAACAAGCATACTGAACACATGCTATGCTACAGACACAAATTCAGGCCTGCAGACAGGAGGGATAAAGCAAGCACCCTGCTCTTCCAAGGTTTATATTCTAATGAGGGCCACCAAATAATGCAAGCACAAACAGAAATAACTGAAACACCACATGACCCATTTATTGCTGCCAGCCCACAGTGAAAGGCACTGGAGCAAAGGGAAGGAAGTGTTTGGGAGCAGTGGCCAGGGCAGAATGCTAAGATGACTTTGGAGAAGAGCCTGGAGAGGGCGGGGGAGTGCAACGTGGGCACATCGGCCTGGTGACAGCACTGGAGGGTAGAAGATCCACTCACTAGATCATTAAGTATGTGTTCTCTTGGGAAAGATACTTTTCAACTCTGGGTTACAGAACCTGAACAAAAGTTGGGGATACCAGTACAGTATTTTTGCCCATTTCTCAATATCATATAACTCAGATGTATGTACATTTTGAAAATGTAGTGTCTTTCCTAACTACAGTCCTACCCAAAATTAAGTTATATAAGAAGGAAACACTTTCCCTTTGAAATGATTTTAAAATAATTGCCCTGCAAAGAAAGGGGAAACAGCTCAGAGGAGGCATGGAAACTGCTGTTCACCTCGCAGCACTGTGCCCAGAGCCAGAGGCCAGGTCTCCAGGAGGTACCAATCAAGCCCTGGAGCTCTCTCTTTCAGGTAGGGGATATACCAGCCTCTCAAGCCACTGTTGGAAAGAGCCATCCCCCGTCAGGCCAAGAATAATCCTGCTGATTTTCTCCTGTGACTTCAGGCAATGGGAGCATCTGTTTGGGTGCTTGCAAAGATCCCCCAGAACAGCAGTTCCCAGTGGACTCAGTCACTATCTCGAATGGATAACAGTTAGAAATTCCCAACTAATGCTTAACGTGAAGAAAACCAGGCACTTTTATTTATCCTGCAGGCTTTAATGAGTTCTGCTTCAACCTTATTCCTGTAGTGGTTATTTTAGCACATTAGTAAGCAACAAAGATCACTCTCCCTAATTTCAAGTCACTTGAACTCTCTTTAGTTATCTTAAGCTTAGTGTATTAGGTAGTCTACAGACACTAAAACAAACACCACCCATGCTAAAGCCTGACATTGGGTTTCTACCTGGACCCACCACTGGGGTGAAGTCCTCAGAGCACTGACTCTTGTGTCCAGCCCACAGGAAATAAAGCAGTCCTATCCTCCAATGAAATGATTTTTAACTATCTGTCTGAAAAGCAAACAAAAAGTTATACATACCACTCCAATTTTTAGCCATCTTGAACATATTTGCAGCTCTTGTATACATTTCACATGCCTCTTCTATTCTTGTGTTTCCTCTAAGAAAAGATTCAAACATAAGGTTACATTTTATCACACTGACCATCCAAGTCCCTCATCTTCCCACCTAGTAAACACATCCAAAATAGTACGTGTCATGAAACCCACAGGTGTTGCAGGGTCCCAGGAGTTCTTTAGAGGAGATGCCAGGATCCCTGCAATCCAGATGTGGAGACTAAGGTAAACATGGAAAGGCTCCACCCAGGCCCCCTGCAGACACTGCTGCCAGGAGACTCCAGACTTGTCTAGTTAAATTCATAGCACTCACTAAGAGTATGATGAAAACTCAAAATTTTACATTGGTCTGGTAATGAGCAAATTTTTAAAATAAAATTTAACTTGATTTATTCCTGTTACACCTGATTACACCACAATTACGTTCAGTCTGGAAGCCTACTATCCCTTTAGCTAGCCAACTTTCATTCTTTTTTTGTTAAGGTATATTTTTTTATATACCTTAAAAGGTATATATTTTAAGGTTTATTAGTGCCTTTTAATCTTACAAAATACTAGATTTTAACATATTTTAATCTATACACATAACATACTTTGATCACATCTATTCCCTCTATTATCCTCCCTTATATCCTAGAAGTATATTTTTCAAAGGGGATTAAATTCTGAAAGCTAAAGATGGCTTTATTCTACAGTTTTCCAGAGTTCACTATTGTGTTTGCAGACCCAAAAACTTGAGTCACAGAATGGAAGAGGCACAAACCTGCTCTACGAGGTACCTACCACCTGCCAGCCTGGAAAGGGCACCATCCGCCCAGCCCATGGGTGTTGGGTCCAGCCCTCCTGGGAACAGAAAGGCATTCTGTAACATCTAGGAACATGGCCCTCTGCTGTTGTGTGAATGAGTTCTGGAAAGCTAGGCACCAGTCAGCTGGCCCCACGAGGGGAGGGGGATGCTTC
Source organism: Myocastor coypus (assembly GCA_004027025.1). NCBI lineage: Eukaryota > Metazoa > Chordata > Mammalia > Rodentia > Myocastoridae > Myocastor > Myocastor coypus. Next base: position 21,654 of record PVJA010003367.1, read on the forward strand.
AGCTGCTCAGACCATCCTTCTTATATAACAGCCAAATGCACCATGTGTAATTCCCCAGAGTCCTAATTCAGCACTGCTTTTACCAAGCTAAGGCTCATCTATGGAAAGATATTTTATCCATCTTGTCTAACTACATTACAAATAAAAATAACCACAGGAAAACTCAGGCCCCATGGACCATGCTCAGTCAGAGACTCAGAGAACTCAGAGACAGGAGGACCCACTTGTAGACTGGACATGATATGAACACTCACAGCTTGAACCCACATGCTAGGCACACAGGAACCTCCAGCCCCAGCCCAAGGTATGCAGCTCCATGTGGGCACACGTCCCAGCAGAGGCCAGGCTGAGCATACGGGAGGCCCAAGAGTGACTTGGACCTTACACACTACCTACTTACAGTTTGACCTGGCTAGTTATTAATTTGTCTGGGCCTACATTTTTGCATACATATACTAAGGGTAACATTATTTCTACCTTTGGGTTATCACTAATGGGAATCAAAAAAATAATTATTCTATAGTTGACATGGCAGAGCTGACCCACAGGAGGTCCTCAACCCGGAGGGTTATTGTAACAACCCACATATTAAAGGAATACATGTACATCATATGTTATATGAGGAACTTCAAGAATTCTACAACTTGGGATAAAGGTAGCTCAATTTAAAAACAAGCAAAGGTTTAAATAGACATTTTTCCAATGATATACAGTGCCCATTAAGCAAAGACAAGCTCCTCAGTATCAGCCAACAGGACATGCAAATCAAAACCACCACGTATGTGACACAACTAGATGGCAAAGAAGTGCTGGGGAGGAATGTGAAGAAACTGGGACTCTCAGAAATTACTCCTGGGGCCCGGCAGGATGGCTCAGTGGTCTAAAGCGCCTGCTTAGGAAAGCCTGGGCGGCTACAGGGACCGCGGTTCGATCCCCAGCACCACATGCTGCGCCAGCCCTGCCCTCAGGGCGGGCTGAGCCAGCCAGAAAAATAAATAAATAAACAAACAAAAGTTCTGAAACAAGAAAAAAATAAAATAAAATAAAATAAAAAATTCTAAAAAAAAAAATAATAATTACTCCTAGAGGACTATAAATTGGTGTCACTGCCAATCTGCAAAATGGCTGGCCAGCTGTTCAAACACTGAACAGGTTCCATGTGCTCCTGCAATTCCATTCAAGAGAAATGGAAACATGTCCATATAAACACTATATATAAGTGCTCACAGTAGTATTCATCCTAACAGCCATTAAATAGAAACAACTCAAATGTACATCAGCTGATGAACAGATACATAAAATGTGTACACATGCAACTGAGTATAATCAGCTGATGAAAAGGAGTGAAGTTCCAAAATACCCCACCATAAGGCTGAGTCCTGAAAATACCACACGAAATGAAAGATGCCAGTCACATTATGATTCCATGTAGACAGAGTTCTAGGATAATCTGGAGGTCCAGACTGCTGCCCAGTGCTGTCTACTGCAAAACTCATGCAGAAAATCAATCCCCAATGCTACTGAGGGAGACGGGGTCTCATGAAAATGCTTGGGTCACCATCAGTGGGTTAATGCTACTACAGAAGGAGCTCATGCAGTGGCTTCCTACAGCTCTTTGCTCTGAAGATACAATATTGCCACCTTTCACCCTACTCTGACTTCACCAGGGCTTTGCCCCTGCACTCTTCAGTCTCCACAGAACTGTGAGGCGCTCCTGCTCTTCATTAGCTGTATGACCTCAGGTGTTCTGTGGCAACCCAAACAAGTCACCAGACTTTAGGAGCCTGGGGTAAGTGGGGAAACAGAGTGACAGTGAAGGGGTGCACTGTTTCGTTTGGGAGTAAAGATCTGCATTCTGAAATTGGTTGCATAGAGCCAGGGATACAGCTCAGTGGCATAAGCACCTGCCTGGCAAGCTCAAGGTCCCAAGTTCGATCCCTTGATCCTTGGTACTGCAAAAACAAAATAAAATAGGTTGCACAGATACAGATATACAAAAAGAATCACTGAATGTTACACATTAGATGGGTGAACTGTATTTCAACAAAGCTACAACTCCGCCAGCAAGGAGAAACCTTTCCTGGGTAGGGACAAATGAACCACACTAAAATAGAAGTGTCAGAATAAGCAATGCTTTCTCTCACACCTCATGTCCCCCCCTTTTTATTTTTTACACTTCACCTCTCCATATAAAACACGCACACAGAGAGAAATTAGCTATAAGGTTTCCCCAGTGGAAAATTCCTAGCCTGAGAGCATTCTCAGTCTCAGCCACCACTCCCTAGCGCCAAGCACTACCACTTTCTTAGGTCTTGTGCTTCTGAACAGTACCAGAGATCTTGAACTGTAATTACTGTGTAGTCATTCTCATTACAGGTTTCCAAATAAAGCTAGCTTAATTAAGATGTGCCCCAGCCATTATTTCCAGAGACACATATAGCAAAGAATTACAGAAGTCCTGTCCTTTGTTAGGTTTATGCCTGGTATTTCAGCATCATGTCAGTCATTATCACTGCAGCAAGGACTACACTCTGTCCACCTATAGAAGAGCAGTGGCATTTGAAGGCAAAGACTGCACTGCGGGCAACTACAGCGCCAGCACTGTGGGTGGGAGAGGGATGTATCAAAGTAGTAGGAATGAATGACACACACCAGGTGATTCATCCAAAAGAAAACTATGACAACTGCCACACAGAAATAAAGCTGCCACTAAAATCATCAGTTATTAGAGCAGAAATATTTTGAAGTCACAATGGTAGTACTGTAGTGATGAACCAGGAAAGACTCAGCTTCCTCATCAGGATGCCCTACAGCACAGGGATCACCAGCAGAGCCTCCTGCCAGGTGCCCAGTCTCGGGGAAAGGGACAGGGTTGCAATGACAGTGCCAATTGCTTTGCAAGCTGATAGGAAGATCTGTCCACACTACAGCTTTTCACATGCTTTCCCTGAGTCTCATATCTAGAAAAGGAAGGCCTGATTCAATATGGTTAGAAATATCTCTGCCCTAGAGAACTTCAATTCTGTAGTAGTATCAACTCCAAAACTCTTTTCAACTGATGCTTCACTTCTGTAATCTACATATTATTTTACAGCTGGGTTTAATATATTTCAAAACAGCTCAGCTTCTTTCATGAGCTATAAAAATAGATTTCTGCAACAGAGAAGATACAGAGGCCCAAGACATCAGAGGTGTCCATCAATGGATGAAATGGACAAGAAAATGAGGGAGCAGGGCACACCTGTAATCCCAGGACTCAGAATGCTGAGCCAAGAGGATTCCAAGTTCAAAGCCAGCCTGTGCTACATAGGAATTTCAAAGCCAACTTGAACACAGCTTTGGAGAGTCCTTCCCAGTCCTTGTCATTGTCCAGGAAGTTCATACTTCTAATTCAATGAAAAGTTACTAGAATTCTAGTGAGTTAAATCCAATCCACCCTTTCTTGCTAGTGCAATCATGGGGTGAATAAAGGACTAAAGGCACATTTATAGTTGTGGAGAACCAAGGGGTGTCCTAAATCCAGCTAGGGGGATGGCTAACTGGAACACCCAAGTTTTATTAATTTGTGAAAAGGGTGTGGTGCAAATCAGTAATTTAAACATTATAAATTCCAAGGAGAAAAAACGAAAAAGTTATTAAGGAAATAACTATCAATAAGCCCAGTGGTTTCATTTTAATTACATTCTACTTTAACTGTAAAAGCCCAGACTGGCAAAAAAATAGCAACTCCCAAATTCTTTTATGAGGAACCTATAATATCAACACTTTAACTCAATAGTGATCATACAAAAATATTTATAAGTAGACCAATCCTACATAAAATATATAAAAACAGAATCTAAAAGACTTCATTAATAAGCAATACAGTATAATCTAGAGTTTGTTCCAGGAACATAAGGGTAGTTCAACAGGAGGCTCTACATCAACTAGTAACTCTGAGGAGAAAAATCTTTTTGGTTTCCAGATATTGAAAAAGTCTCCAAATTACAACACCACCAGGGCTACAGCTCAGCAGTGAAGTGCCTTCCTGGCAAACATGAAGCTGTGAATTCGATTCCAGCACCAAAAACAAAACACGACACAACACTAAAAATCAGTATCACATGTGTAAACATATGGTTGCCTCAATGTAAGAGGACAATAGTAAGTGAACCCTAAAATATACAACAGATATTGTAAAATGTAAGAAAGTGTCTCAAAGAAAAGAGAAACTGGAATGTAGAAAGGGAAAAGGAAAAAACACACACAATAGTTAAGATATACCACTAACTGTTATTAGTTCATTGAAAACAAAGGCTTACACCTATATTTTTTGATAAGCTTTTCACACCTACACCTTGTAATATGAGCAACTACTTCGAAGACAGGAATATACAATGTGCTAACCATTGTTACTCTCCTATAATCTTGTTTGGAAATTTTACACCATTGTTTGTAGCATTTTATTTTTTCCCAGAACAATGAAGATGATAACCACAGTCTATGCTCTTTCCATATATAATGACTATTTTATACAAAATAAATTATCTTAACTCTAATAAAAATTATACACATATATTTATTACACTACTCCCTGCCTCTGTAAGTAAAACTGAGCATGATGAGTTCAAGGTAGAGTGGACTACGTAGTAAGAGTCTGTCCTGAGAAAAAAGAAAAGAAATTGGCAGTGTTGGTATAAATTTAATCAAGGGTCCTATCGATTTTTTTGAAGTAATGATGAGTCTATAATTTACTAGCTATTTGTTAAAGTATTTCTTAAGTGTTGCGTATTGTTTGCTTGACTTTACTTCAGTGAAGATCATCCCTTAAGTTCTGCAAGCATATAATGGAGCTGTGTATTTATATCTTAATTATAATGGCGGGCCTGCCTGCCTTTCTTCCTTCCACCTTTCCCCAGTACTAGCTCTTGAACTCAGGACCATCTCACTTGGCTACATTCTCAATCATTTTTATTTTTTTTTATTTGAGACAGTCTTGCTAGGTTGCTCAGATGGGACTTGAACTTGCAATCCTGCCTCAGCCTCCCTCAGGGCTAGTATTACAGGTGTGTACACTGTACCTGGCCACAACTGATATTAAAATATACACTGAAATTTAAAAAGTCATTATACTCCCCAACTCAAGGCAATTTGATGCTCTTTCATAAGCTCTAAAATTGATGAGTGATAAAAAGCAAGCACTGGCTATCCAGACCATCCTTCCTGTCATTCTTAAGCACCATCATAACAGACAGGCATTCTGCAGGTTATCCTCTGCCTGGTCTTGGTCTCCTAGCGACAAGCAGGAAACCTAGTAAAGAGGTCTAGGTCTCTGCAATTCAAAACTCTCACTGCCATACTCTGGCCAGTTTGAGATCATACCAGCAGTTCTTAAAGACTATAATCAAAATTAAAAATTGCAAAATTCATTTCTGTGAAGAAACAAGGAACAAAATTCCTTTGGTGGTAGTTTTACTATAATATGCCCTTCAAGAAAGAGGTTTAATTTGTTTCCGTAGCTTCTGTAACTGTAAAAACATCACTATTTAACTAATTGGTCATTAGACAGATTAATAGCAAGCACTCCAGTCCAAAGGCTGTGCTGCTGTGGGGGGGCACTGGTAGGTCTTGTGGGAAGGGATGATACCACTGAGCAGAAGTGGCACAGAAGTCTTCCTGGCCATTCCTGTGGATAGCCATGCCTACTTCTATCTACTTTACTGACAGCAATGAAACAAGAGCTCTGGAACAGTTCCCAAAATACAGAATTGCCACAAAACCAGAGTGGATGGGGCACACACACAGCAAAGGAGGGACAAGACACATGCACAACTGGCTTTAACCTGCAGTTAAGACATTAAGAACATCTGTGGCAAGCAACATCCACAATACATCAAGCACCTTCTACTGGCTGCCACATCCTAAAAACATGGTATGTCCCGCTGAAAGCACCAGCAGGTCAGTACTAAGTATGTGAGCTTCAATGATACTCAGGTCAATGTGTCTTAATTCTGTGTTAATTCAGGAGCTAAACATGGAGACAGACTGCATTATTTTAAATAAAGAGTAACAGGAAAGGACCAAGTAACACATATTCCAGTCTAGAAGGATGATGTCAAGTGCATTCAATGTCACACATAATACGGGATTCTAATAGCCCAAAACTGATACAAAATCTTAGGGAACTGGACTTGTTTTGTTTTTCTTCAAGTAATTATGTAATATTATTAAGACTTAGAACTCTTAAGCACTCTTCTTTCCCCAAGATTTCCAGGAGCCTCGTTCTGCCATAAAGAACATAGTTCTTTCAGCATAAGTAATGTGTGCCTGGTTCTTTAATTGCTAAAAGCTCTCCCAGGTGTTTATTACAAGACTACCAGTGATCAAGCCTTTCACTGAGGTCCTACAGAAGTCATTTACTCCATCTGGGCCCCTGGCTTCTTGACAAGAAATGAGCCGACCATTTTTTTTTTTTTTTTTTTTTTTTTTTTTTTTTTTTTTTTTTTTTTTTTTTTTTTTTTTTTTTTTTTTTTTTTTTTTTTTTTTGTCTTTTTTTGAGACAGGGTCTCGCTATGCAGTTCAGGCTGGCCTTGAGCTCACTTTTGTAGCCCAGGCTGGTCTCGAACTTGCACTGATCCTCCTGCCTCAGCCTCCCGAGTGCTGGGATTACAGGCGTGCGCCACCACGCCCGGTGAGCCGACCATTTTGATGACAATGAGAATTACCTTATAATTATCACTGACAACATCTATGGTTCTGAATGTTTTACATAAGCTCACTAAACTCTCACAAGGTATTCTTCTTTTATTTTTAAGGATGGGATCTTGCTATACAGCTTAATGTAACCTTCAACTCACTACGTAGCCTGTGTTGGCCTGGAACTCCTGGTGATCCTCGTACATCAGCCTCTCCAGCGGGGATTATAGGCATGCACGACCACACCTGTCCTCGCAAATGATGAAATGCACAGTTATCTTTATTTTCTAGGAAAGGAGACTGAGCAACAGAAAAGCAGAGTTAGCTTGTCCTTGGTCCTGAACCTGGGAATATAAATTAACCTGTTACATCTGAGTTACTGTGTGAGTTCAGATCTAGGCTCTCCTCTAAATGTCCCGGAAAGCTGCATAACAGTCCCGGCTCCTCCCAGCTCTCCGCTCCAGGGTTGCCCAAGGATGAGCAGCTGTATCTCTCCGGGGTCTTTGGCCCTGGAGCCAGCCAACCATGAACTGAAAACATGAGCCAAAATAAACCTCTTAGTTGTGGGTGTTCAGTATTCAGCGCTTGGTGAGAAAGTGTCTCAGATGTAGTGCCATTTACACAACCTTAGTGAACGAACAAAATCTTCCTACATGACCTGTTCATGACAGACCAGCAATAGTCAATTTCTTTAAAGGGTTCTTCAAAATCTTTTTAGGATACTGGCTCAAGATCTGACTAGCTTCCTGAAAACAAAAAGACAACTCCCCACCTAAGCCCTTCCATTGCTTTTATCCTCTGCCAGCCGCAAACTCTTCCCCCAGGGAAGTACATCCTGATTGAACACACCTGGCAAGAAAAATCACCCCTGCAATATGAGCTGCCATGACATTCAATTTCATCTGAACAAATATTAAATGTTTTGTGAAATAAAGGAGTTACTGTTTGGCTTCAGCAATACTAGGCAGTACACCTTACAATAGCTGTATCGACCAACTACACATCACAAGAGAAATGTAAGAACCAGCTGTGATAAGCGTCCTCTGAGCAGTCCTTGAGAACAGAGACCCTCTTCTTAACGAATCTTAGCAGCCATACTACCATGCACTGCATGAAACTAGCCTGTACCCATTTCCTGGAGGGTTAGCAATAACAGCGCAACATCCTAATTTGCAGTCAAAGAATGATGCTTGCAAAACAAGCCAAAGTTCGAAGGGTGTCCAAGTTGAATTGTGTACAAAAGAACTGTCTAATAATGCCGGGTTTGCTAAGTATGCATTGCTGGCCCTTCTCAAGAATAAAAATCTGCTGAGTGACATCAGAGGAGCCTTCATTTCCCAAAGGAAAAAGAAAACACATGCTATTTCTGCCTTTCTCATCCCAAACAGCTGAATCATTCACATAGTCAACGGCCAAGATTTCCTCAAGCTGTCCGCGCGGCTCTGCCTCCCGCGAAGCCTTCAGGGCATTAACGGGATTCCCTAATGCAGCCGATTTCACCCAGGCGCTGCGTCCTCCCTCACCAGACAGCAGGCCCGGGCTCGGATCAGTCTCTACCAAAGGATGAACGCCGAGGCAGGAGAGCCGCACCCTCCATCCAGGAGCCGTGCGGAGCGCCCGCTGGGCCCCGGGCCAGGCGCTGGGCCATCGGCTGGTCCCACAGGAAACCCTCAGCCCCGCGGGTCGGCAGCGCTGGGGCGCCGGAGAGGCTCTGGGGTGCCGGGTGAGCGGCGGGGCTCGGGAGTGCGCGCGGCTCGGGCGCGGGGTGGGTGGGGGTCCAGGAGGGTCCTTGGAGAGCAGCGGACGCCTAAGCGCGCTCCGGAGTCCGGAAAGTGGGGACTCTGCGGGGACCGGCAGGGCACGTACACAGACGCTCACCCGAACAGCCCTCGGAGGAAGGAGTGAGAGGCCTTGACTCTCTTCTCGGCCTCCGCCATTAGCTGCACCGCTTCTCGTTCCTTCCCCGCGTTGTCCATGTCGCCTGCCTCCGCTACAGACGCTTCAGCAGGCTCACGAAGCGCGGGGTAGTCTCGGCCTCCCTCTAGTGGGTCGTGCGCGGTACGCAGGCGCTCAGCCGGTAGTGAGGGCTGGATGCGCAGGCGCGGCGCGAGACCTTCTGGGACTTGTAGTCCATGGATCGCGCTGAGCGTCAAGCTAGAGGGCAGGGGCTTGGGCGAGGCGCAAGGCTTCTTGGGCCTAGTAGTCCGTGGCTCTCATCGAGTGGCGGGGTAAAGAGAACAGGCGCGCGGACGCAGCGCAAAGCCTGCCGGGACCGGAGTTGCCTAGGACCATTCAAGAAGGCCGCTGGGGGCGAAGTGGCGTTCTTGTTTGAACCCTAGTGCGCGGACCAGAAAATGGCCTGCAACTTCCAGTAAAGATTACTTTTTTTTTTTTTTTTTTTTTTTTTTTAAATGCTGGGCATCGAACTCAGGACCTTGCCAGGCAGTCGTTTATGCTGAGCTGTATCCCCCGCCCAAAGGTGCCTTGAAAGCCGCAGCACCAAGACCCGGCGCTCGACACTGTTGGCGCGGGCGGGGGTAGGAGCCCCGGAGCCTCGGTGACAGCAGTTGGCTCCGCCGCCGCCACCGCCGCCCACCCGACTCTGCCAAAGGAGCAGCAGCTGGCGGGAAGAGCTATTTTCATTTCCATCTCTTGTCCTAGATGTTTGCAAATGCATCGTCCTCTACAGCTCTCTGCTGGGTCTCTCTTCCTTGGTCAGAAGTGAGTTACACGTTGATCCTCATTACCACTAAAAGAAAAAAGAAAACAAGAAATGAGCTGCTTGTTGCAGGATCCGCTCTTTAAATTGAATTCTATTAAATGGATGTGAGCCGCAGAGCTTTCTTGTCCTTTATGTAATGCTGGCCCTAGAGCTAGATGTCCTTGGACAAAGTTCTTGTTTTCCAGGAAACCTTCTCTTTTTAAGTATGCATAGATAGAGGCTGATCTGTGCCAGTGAGGTCCCGGCCGGTCCCAGAGGGAGCTCTTTCCAAAGCGATGTCTAGACCGTTTGTGCTTGGCGATGCCAAGGCGGAGATGCTGGGGCAGATAGGCGAATCACTGCCAAATGAGGATTTATGGCAGTTTTGCATGATTAATAAATACCTGTGGGAAAGCAAGATACGCCAAAAGAAGTACAGCCTGTCCTTAGAGAGCAAGGCTGGAGGGGGCCAAGCTCCTGGAAAGATTGACACCAGACCTTGCAGAGGTGAGCATGTTGTTCAGAACAGCACCTAGACCCAGCTTGTAGTGGCTCAAGAATACTGACATCTAAACCACTAGTTTTTCTTTTTTCTTTTTTTGATAGGATCCAGAAAAGGCATTTCTGAAAGGCTTGTCTATTGTATGTCATAAATACAGGAAGATTGAATTAATATAGCCTCAGAGGTCTCACTTAGCTTGGTCTTGCTGTAAGTGAGCCTCAAGCCACTGAAACATCTCACATATATTGAAGGCTAACAACTGGCTAAGGAATGTACATAACTAATCTGCTGTAAACAAATTACTATCTATATTGTCTTCTGGCATTCCCTGACCTCTGTGTTAGCCAAGATAACATCCAAGGTGAAGGATCAAAAGGACAGGCAGGCAACCTAAAGGAAAAGCAGTTATCTGGCCTTGTATCACAACTCACTGGAATCTACAAGTGACAGCAGCTTTCCTTGGGCCCTACCCCTCCACCCTTATTGTAAAACTCCAAATTGTCAAATCTGTTGTCGGCGAAAGCAGAGCCAGGATGGTCAGCTCCCTAAGCTAGAACTTGCTGCAGAGGGTGGTTGTTTATTTACCTCACTCTCTTCTTACTTGATCTGAACAGTTTCACCCTTCTGCAGTCCAAACCAAAATGGTAGAAAAGCATGAATCTTAGCTGCTGCCTGGAACAAGGTTTTCTTCTAGAGTGTTATGATTTATGTCTAGGTCAGCTGCTGCCCTCTCACACCCTCCTGCCGTCATGGGGCCACTTCTGGAGTTTTTGATTGATTCTTGATCCAATGCTGGGATTATGGGTATGAGTGCCCTGGGGCAGATACTGCACATACAACATGTAAGGAGGGGAGAGGGGCTTACTAGAAGCCATAGCTGCTCCCTTCACTCTCTTTGTTTTTTGTGGCTACCAGATGGTTGCTCTTTGCCATGTGCCACTCTGCCTTGGAGCCAGCTGAGTACAGATTGGAACCTCCACTGACTGTGAGCTAGATAAACCTGTCCTTAATTCTGGGTATTGGGTATTTGTCCCAGCAAAGAAGAGTAACTGAGATGCAGGAGCTAGATGAAGGGATGGAGCAGGGCTGAGGGACAAGCCTCAGAAAGGAGGACCCACTGGGGAGGTGGAAGGGAAAGGAAGAGCTGCCCCACTGTGGGCCAGGAAGCGACCTCAGGAAGGCCCAGATGGCCAGTGCCCAGGCAGCACTGACTAGGATGCAAGCACTGGCATGTGTCGAATTTACACTTAAGTAATATCAAATAAAATGTAAAATCCTGTTCTTCCGTGGCAGTGGGCATAGCTGTGGCTACTGGGTGGACTGTACATGTTGGGCGTTTCTATGGCTGCTAAGCCAGAGTAGCCCATGTTCCTCTTGCATATCAAACAGCCTTGCGCTGCAGTAGTGGAGTACCTGAGGTGGCAACTTGAAAACAACAAGATTGGTTTTAGCTCATGTCTGAGTGGTGGGTGCTTTGGGACCTGTGGGAAGGACAGGGGATTGTGAGACAGCATGCTCCAGAGTGACCTGCCTGCATCGTGTGCTAAGAAGCAGAAAGTGACAGGAGAGGCTGTTGCTCCCTGCACCCCTATTGTCAGTAGTAAATAAGATATTTTTTTTTATCAGTTGGCATGAAAGTCTACCAACAAGTTTTAAAATTAAGTGGATGCTTTAATTATGGAAAATGGAGAATAACAAAGGTGACACCTTCACATGGTATAGTCTAAAACCCTTTTCTGATATGCTTAAAATAGGTCTTCTCAAAGCTGTGGTTCTGAGCTGTATACACATAATTGCCTAAAGGGGAAAATGTTTTATCTCCCCCCACTCCCTTTGATTACCTTTTGCATTACTGTTGTTGTTATGTTTAAATATTATATTTAAAAATATTATGGGAAAAATCTGTTCATCGTAATTCTATATACCTAACAATACTGTTTTATTATTAAAACATGTTCCTATCTACTTGTCATTCTCAAATTCAGATATATTCAAGACACAGGCTTGGCGTGTTTTTTTCTCCCCCTTGGCACAGGGGTTCAAATCCAAGGGTACTCTAACACGTAGCTATATCCCCAGCCCCTTTTTAAATTTTGAGATGAAGTCTCTAAGTTGCTCAGGTGCAACTCAACGTTGCTGTCCTACAGCTTCAGCCTCCCCAGGTGCTGGGGTTGCAGGCTTGCACCACTGTACCTTCTTCTGCTTGTTCATGAACACATTTTCTGTATTGCAGTAAATCTTTGTACTTTTAATCGGAGACCACCTAACAACTGCTATAATGGATCTGGGATAACAGCCCCCACCCCACCATCCAGCAGGGCCTATGTGCTAAAGGCTTTGTCTTAGTCACTTTCCCATGACTGGAACAAAACACCTGATGGCAGTCACGTAAAGGAGGAGGGGTTTATTTATTGGTTCACAACACCAGTGAACTCAGTCTGTGGTTGGCTGGCTCCAGCACAGAGATGCCTTGGTGGAAGGGCCTGGCGATGGTGAAGAAAAGCTGCTCACTCCTTGCATCGAGGAAGCAGAAAGAGGAAAAGGAGCTGAGCATGCTCACATTCTGTCCCCAGGGCTCCTGGGTCTTGTCACATCTCACTGTGCTTGTCTACTAAGGTACCCAGATGGAGTATAATAAGGGAGAGATTCTAGGCATTATTCCTGGCCCCTCCCAACCATGACCGACTGATATGCTCTGATTCTTCCTAGGTCCCTGCTCCTCTTTCTTTCAGGCCTAGGACTGCTAGTGCAGTGGCTGCTACTCACTGCAGGCAACAGTCCTAGGCCCAGGCCATTGCAGACACCTTAGGCACAAACCCTCCCTCAGTGGCTATTGCCCATGTGTCTACCACAATGAAACCCTGATTCACATGCACCTAGCTTGTGGGATGAAGCCAGCACGAGCATAAAACCCCAACCAGGAAGGGACAGTGTGAGACATGACAACCATGGTGGGTCTTCCTTGTGACCAGAGCTAACAAACATCTAAACTAGATGTCAGCAAACACCACACACAAAACCCAGGTGAATTTTGGACATATACCAGGTAATACTAAACTTTGGTATCTTTGGGAAAAGAAAAATCTAGGACAGTAGCTTTATTAAAGCATTTATATAGCTTTATGACCTTGAATTCCTAAGGAAGACATCCAAAATGCAAACCAGAAGAGAGAAAATCAATACTTTCACTTTGCAGAGGTTAAGAATTTGCCACTACTTGCCACTGTGCCTTAAATAAAATGAAGGACAAGCCAAGATGTGGAGAAAGGTATTTGCCATAGATACACCCGAAAGGAATTTGTGAAAGAAGAAGAAATCATGCAAATCGGCACAACCCAGAGAATCACACAGGAAAAAAAAAAAAAAAAAAAAAAACATGGGCCAAGGCCTTGAGCTGACAGGTTTGGAGCATTCTAGGAAGGTCAGGCTGCCCTTGCCAGGACATTCATCTGCCCACAGGCGTGCAGAGCAGCCAGGAGGATGCACCTGCTTTTTATCTGCTGTCACAGAAGGCCTGAGGACTTCAGGCTTCTGCACATGGCTGCCTCATGCCAGAGCTCAGTCCCCCAAGGTGGTTTGACACATCACAGTGGGGTGCATGGTGATGGAGCCCTTTTCAGCTGGTGGGGGCCAGAAAGCAAGTGAGCGGGGTTCTGGGCCTGAGGATCCCCTGAAGGGCTCATTCTTCCTCTCACATTTCCCTGATATATTCTAACTCCTTTCTTCCTGTTAGCCATAAAATACGGAATAAGTCACCGGGACTCTGATGACCTACTGTGCTGCAGAATACGAGAACTGGCTCCTTCCGTGTGTGGGGACAATCATCCTGTTTCCTTTTATGCATCTTCCTTTTATGCACCCTCCCCAAACGCTGGTGCTCACTGTGTCACATGCAAACCTGCTTTTCAAAAGCACTCAGGAGAGACGGATCAGTCAATGTTGTCTTTTGGTGTCTGATTTAATTCCCTTAAAGTCCTCTGATTTCACCCATTTTGGTGTATGCAATAGGTATGATTCCTTTGTAAGGCTGAGTACTATTCCACTGCGGATACTGATCACCTTTTCATTGTCCACTGGTGGACACAGCTGATTGTACACTGTGGCTGCTGTGGACAGGGCAGCAACACACAGGGGTGTACAGGTGACCTGAGTGTGTTGATGTCACTTCCTTTGGGTTTATGCCACGGTGGGCAGCGGGGGGCCCTGCTTGGCCAGTTCTCCTTTATCCACATCCTTGCCCACACATTTTGTTTGTTTAACACCTGCGGTCTAGCTGTTCCCTGCTTCTCTGTCTCCCACACTTCCCACTTTCCACATATGAGTGAGACCTTGAGCTCCTCTCCGTGGCTGGCTTATTCTACCTAACTTTCTATCCTCTGCATTTCAAAGGCTCCCAACACACAGAAACACTTAATTTGAGATAAATGCTAAATACTCTGATTTGAATGTTACAAATTATATCAAAGTATCACACTGTGCCCCAAGGCATGCCTGATGCTTATTTGTTGATTTTTTTAAATTAAGCTTATTGGTGCATTTCAGGTATATAAATAATGATCACATTCATCATAGGGACTCTGTATGTGTTGATATAGCACTAGGTGGTTCCCTAGAGGGTATAGCTGTCTAGAAGCTGGGGGGCCTTCCTGTGTCTCAGAGGAGCAGGTGGGTGCCCTGTCACCCTAGATCCATGTCCATCTCATGTCCCCAGGGGAAGCCCAAGCCATAATGAGTCTGCTCTGCTTCTCTGGCCTTGTGATGTCTCAGCTTCCTCAGCCCAAGCCTTCTGGATGCTGCAGCCTGGGCTACCACAGCACCTGCAGCACTGGTATTCTGCACTCTGGCTGTAGCCTTCTCTTTGGGGTACAGGGCGTGTCCAGCCAAGGTCATTTGTGTTCCTGCCTCTGCAGCAGGCCCAGGAGGCGGGGCCATGCCATACATGGAATGCTAGGGCAGCTCACCCATTCCTGATAGCTCTAGCAGGAAGGGACACAGCAATAGGAGGGGCTTCACTAGATGGGCTTCTTGCCTGGGTTAGCTCCAGGTCAATGGACAGTGTGGAGCAGGAGTATTCAGGGGAGATAATGACTAAAAAATGAAAGAAAGGGTGAAGACACGAAAACAACTGAGGCTGAATGTGGTGATGCATGTTTGTAACCCCAGCACTTGGGAGGCAGAAGCAGAAGGATCACTGTGAGCTCAAGGCCAGCCTGAGCTACATATAGAAACCCCATCTCAACAAACAGCTCCCATCCCAGCCCCCCACCCCTCCAAAAAAAGAAATAGAAAAGATAAAAAACTAATTGAAGTCAGCCTTATTGTTTTCAGGGGCTCATTTGCCTCCCAAAGTGAAAAGAAGATTCTAGAAGCCACTGTAGGTTGTGGTAAGGAGCAGTGACACCATGACCCTCTCCCCGCTGCCACAGCCTGCCTACCAGCAGGGTGTAGTTGTCCCTGGGTGTCTGTGAGCCAGGCCTCCAGGGTCCCTGCTGACAGCCCCACAGTGGTGCTCATGTCCCTTCTGGGGATACCACGATGCTAAGTACCACCTACACAATCCTCCCCCGACCTGAGTACCTTTCTTCTTCACAGTGCTCAGCACAACCCCCACACCATGTGTACAGTCATCCTTCCATGCTCTTGGGGAATGACAGGGAAAGGGTCTCTACATGTCCAAGAAGCACACAACTTTCTTTGTTCTTGGAAATATGCAGTTTGTCTGCAGGTGGTTGGCTTGCAAATTCAGGGTTCACATGTGACTGTGTACCATGTGCCCATAGCAGGGGCGTGGTGACAAGAGATGGATGAGGCTCAGTTCCCAGGAAGCAGTGTGAGGTCTGGGGCACTACCCTGGGTTCCCCCACCAGGCTTAGGCTTCCTTTCCCCTGAAGTGACTGGTATATGAATAGACTCGAGCCAGGATGTGATGTTGGTGTAAATGCATGGTGGGTGGGAATATCCGGAGATGTTTACATTAAAAATACATATGCCAGTAAGGACGTATTGCCACCAGTCCCACTCCAGAGCCTCCCCTCACTTCGACCCAGTGGCTCCTGTCACTTCCTGAAGCAGCCTGGGATCCTCTCTTGTGAGCACAGTGGTAGGTCAGACCCATCACCTTTGCGCAACATTATCTGGCCTTTAGTGTCACTTTTCCTTCTGTCAGCACCCAGGGTGCTCTTCCTGGAGCATAATGCCACACAGGCGAGTACCACAGGGCGCTCTTGAGGGCTCCCAACCCCCGGGGCTGCAGGGTGAGTTTCTGCACCAGCTCCTCCTCTGCCATGGGCAGCTAGGATGACCTCACAAAGCCCTCTAGGTCACAACAAGGCGGCAGTCTGCCTGAAGGTATAGGGGCATCCAGCAGGTTGGTCCCCACTGCGCACAGGCCAGGTGAGTAGGGACGGACATCACTGGAAGCTGGGACAGCTAGATGCAGCAGTGTCCACCCAGCTGAGCCCTGCACTGCTGAGTCCTTCCAGCTCTGACAGCTCAAAGGCACCTTCTCTGAGAGCCTTTGCCCCTTCACATGCGCAGAGCCCCTCTGTCCACCCAGCAGCCGCTCTTGCACTGTGCTCTGGCTGCTCTGCAGTTTACCTGTCCTAGCAGGAAGCAGCCTTGCAGGGAGGTTCCCTGGGGTCTGCACTGAGGAGCAAGCTGCTGGGCCCTGGGTTTCTGGATAGCCTGAGTCGTTGCTGAGGAATCTTTGAGGCTGCAGGACATGCAGGCCAGAGGAGGGAGGAGCCCCTGGCTGCTGCTGCTGGCCCTGGTCGTGGTGGCTGAACAGAGCCACTTTGAGGGGTGGCCAGGCTTCCAGGAGAAGCCTATGAGTAAAGACAATATGAACTCGACGCTGGACTTCTTCATCCAATCCTACAACAATGCCAGCAACGACACCTACCTATTCCGGGTACAGAAGCTTCTCCACACACAGGTGCAGGTTAGTGGGGTTCTCCTGGGGGCCAGCACCCATACTCCTACTGTCTTGGATTCAGGGCTCCTGGGGGCTCCCAAGAGAGAGAGAGGTGATGGAGCTTCCATGCAGGGCTGGGCAAGGAGCAGCTGTCCAAGGAAGAGGCTCATGGAGAGGTGGTCAGCCCAGAGTCTCTGTCACTGCACCCCAACCTACTGGCCTGACTTTGCAGTCAGAGGCAAGGGTCCCTGTCCCTGCTGCAGCTGCCTGGGGAGAGCTGCCTGCCATCGTAAGGCCAGGTCTCACCAGGATCCCAGCACCCTTAGTGGTTTGCTTTCTCTAAAGGCTTCATTTGGCACAAGGCAAACATTGTCTGTGGTTCTACCTTTTCCGGCAATGTTTTCCTAGTATCTAGGGTTGTAGGAACAAGATTGGATTTCTGCGTGCTGCAGACACCTGGGATTCCAGAAGGGCTTTGGGGGAGGCTTGGGTAGGGAGTGAGGGAGAGACTGCAACCACAACACCTGTTCTTTTGTTTCATGCATCATTTCACTTAAAAATGGAAAGGGAGGGATGACAGAGGAGAGAAGAACAGTCTGGAAACTGCCCTTGTTGGCCCAGCTTCCTCTCAAAGTCAGATGGTGCCAGGCGTGCATTAGGACAGAGACAGGTCATGTCTGATTTAACTAAATTGGGGAAAGTAACTAAGGCAAAGGCCAATGAGAGCAGAGGGAAAGCTAGGCAGGCAGTGGAGGAGTAGAGGGCAGGGTCTGGGCCTGATGGGCGGGACTGGTGCCAGTGGCCCTTCCCGTCTTCCTTTTGTATCTTTGCCACCAGGGGGAGTCCTCCTCCCTGTGATGTCCTGGTTGACTCTCAGGGCACTCCAAGGAGGCTGCCAGGTGAAATCATTAATCGTCATTAATGGCTAATGGGGAAGTGGCTTTTGAGCAAGCTCCGGGTGCTAGTCTCATGACAGGCACCATACCCATGGCAAGCATCCAGTGCCTCCCAAGAGGTGCTGCAGGCCGGCGTGGGGGCTTCCCAGGCCTGGTCCCAGGATCAGATGCCCAGCTCCTCCCCTATTACAGGACCATGAACAAGTATCACCTGCACTCTGTGAACTAAAGTCTTGTCACCAGTCAAGGGCAATAGGATAAGGAGGAAGAGCTTAGCCTCACACTATTAGCCAGTGGAGCCTGTGAGACTGCTTTGTTAGGGCCATCCGTACTCTCACCTAACCAGTACGATACAGGATAGTACTTCACACTCTAGCAAGTTGGTTGGGTGGGTACCATCCTAGCTTTCCCCCCTCCCCACAACAGCAAGCAGGCAATGAGTGTGACGAGGCTGGACTCGGTCCCCCAAGAATGCAGAGTAGGGGTTAAGGGTGGGGCTTCTCTGGGAAAACAGGAGTTGGGAGCATCTGGCTGGAGCTGGACCAGGGCCAAATCCCCCTGGGGCTGCCCTGAGTTTCCAGGGTGTTTCCTGGAAAAAAGCAGGTGGACCCACACTGCCACCCATCCCAGCTACCACATGTTGCTCAGGCACTGACATCTGCGATTTGGGCAGGGACTTCGGGGCCTGCCCCTCCAGTGCAGAGCTCCTGATCCACACACTCACCCAGATAGCCTAGCTCTGCCCCTGGCCAGTAGCCATGGCCCTGCCTGTAGAGGTCACGCTGGTCTGTGGCTGCCTTTCCCAACTTCCTCCTCCTGGACAAGGAGCAGGAGACATATCCCAGCGGGGCAGGGTCATGAGCTGCCCCCTACCTTCCTGCACACCTTGGAGGACAGGTCTGTCTGCTTCCCTCAGCAGCCCTACTCTGTGTCTATTCTGAAGGAGCTGTCCAAGCACTGCTAAAATGCTGATGTATACGTTATGCATTAACTGAAAGACACGGGCCTCTTAGCCCACAGAACAATGCTTCCAGTGGGCCCAGTGAACAGCAGGACTATGGCTGGGGAAACTGAGGCTAGCAGGCAACTTGCCCAGGGTTCAGACTTGGTAGGTGTCATGTGTGCCCATTGGTTTGGTCCCCCTCAGGCTGGCAGGAGGAGAGCACGGGGGTCAGTCCTGGCATTGTGAGCACCCTGTGTCCCCTGGGGTGGTCTGTAGTTACTAGGTGACTTCCTTGTCCCCAGGATGGATGAAGACTGGTAAGAAGCCACCATGGCTAGCCAGGCAAAGCCAGCCCAGCGTGCAGGGCCCTGGTTGCCTCTCAGAGTCTGTCCCACCATGCCCACTGGCTGGAGGAAGAGCTCACCCAGTGGGGTAGGGGTCTGGCTCTGGGGGTTCAGTCCCAGTGCTGGTTGCCTTTGGGTGGTGGGAAACTTAGCATAGCATCTTGATCTTCTGGGCAGCTGACCACAGGCGTGGAGTACCTGGTCACCGTGAGGATTGGCAGGACCATGTGCAAGAGGAACAACCTGGTCCAGAGCAGCCCCTCCTGTCCCCTGCAGAGCAAGAAGCTGAAGAAGGTGAGGCCAACCCAGGGGACCCAGGCCAGGAGGGAGCGGGAGTTGGAGCCTTGTTCCTGGGTGGCTGCTTCCCCACCCCCCACCACCCTCTGACAGAGCTGCAGACTGCTGAAAGGCGTGGCAGGCAGGGGCAGCCTTGCCCTAGCCTGGTCTGCCTGGCTCCCTCCTCCCTCCACGGGCAGAGCTGCCCCTCTCTCTCCTCCCTCCCAGGCCTTGCCAGGCCTCATGCTCCTGCCCTCAGAGGTGATGATCCATCACTGTCCCCTTCCTCCTGCCTTCTGGTTCCACCCTCCTTCTCTGTCTCTCTTGGCCCTTCGCGGACCTGAGTGGGTACGTGGCGGTGGGGCAGGACAGGGTCAGTCTGCTGGCTGCCACCCCTAAGCCCTGCTGCCTGTCCCTACAAGTGTCAGGGTGATCTTGCCTCCAGAAGATGTCCCTGCTCCAAGCTCAGGGCCTGCTTCCCTTCCCTTCCCCAGAGCCTGGTCTGCCAGTCGCTGATCTACACGGTGCCCTGGATAGAGCATTTTGAACTATGGAACAACTCCTGCCTGGAGGACTGAGTGGGACCTCAGATGGCTGCACCGGTCACCAGCCACAATAAAGTTCTGCATGACTGTGTTGGACACCTCTCTGGGGTCTCATTGTATGCACACACACTCACACTCATACATACACATGTACTGTTCCTTACCCTCACAAGCCAGACACACCATGCTGCTCACCCTCAGTGCACACATGCACACCCCACCCCGCCTACATCATTCTCACTGCATGTGCACACACACATTCCCACTTAATACACATGGCACATTCAGCAGTTGACGTGCAACCCCTAGGGTTCCTGGTTGTCTCTTGCTTGAGCTGGGCTTTTCTGGACATAGGCACACCCTGATCTCTGCTGCTTAATGGACAGCCCTGTGTGCAATCCAAACACATAATGCCATGACCTGCATGTGTCTTGGTGAACATGTCTGGAATCCCAGAACCAAACCGTAGTGAAAGATTCTCTAGAAATCAGAGAGGCCCCAATGCACAGTTGTCTTCAGGGCTGAGAGTGGCATAGCCAGGAACAGGAAGTGTGGCACAGGAAAAGCTTCCCCCAGCACAGGTGTGGGAAGTGCCTGGTCCCCATATGGAGCCTTAACAACACGGACAACACTGGTGTTCTCTGTACTATCTGGAGAGGACACAGATCTGAGACACAGCCTGGGTCTTGGCTGGGGGCTGGAGGTGTGAGTGTCTCTGTCTGGAATGACATGGCAGACTGCAGTCTCTAGAGCTACAGCATGGTTGAGCAAGGGCCCGGTGTTCTGTAGAGGGCCCTGAGGCCGGCTGCTGGAGGTCTCCATCAGCATGGGGGTCCTGAATCCAGCCTGCCTGGGTGATCTCCTTTCTGCACAGTGAGTCTCTGAGCTGCTGCATTCTTGTGGTCCCATGAATTCAGATATGAGGAGTGAAGGGTTAGCGAGGCCTCCCTGGGGCTTAGCTGGGGGAGTGATACGCTTTCCTGCTCTCCCCAGCCCTAGGCCACTCTCCCTGGCCCCCCGCAATGTACAACCCACAAAACCCTGAGTTTTCCAGAGAGCCTGAGGAGGTATGCAGGAGAGATGTGCAGTATGGGTGACATCACTGTGCAAGACTGGGACTCTGGCCCAGCACAGCTCCTGCTCCTCGGCCTTCATCTCCATCCCAGCAGCTCAGAAGGGAAGACAGCTTTCTCCTATGAAGTACAGGCTAGGAGTCACTGAAGCAGGTGGGTCTGGCGTCCAGTGCCCATCTGCGTTGGACAGGGCTGGGCGCCAGGAGAAGATTCTCTGTGTCTGCCCCACTCCCCAGCCAATCTGTGCTGTCTGCATATGTGTATCTAATGGTACGCATGGTGTCCATCAGCTTAGGATTCTTTTGTTTGATTCAGACGGAAACTGTAAATTGGAAAAGCACAGCTCTGCCAGCAGTCCTGATGCCACCAAATAACACTGGGCAATGCTGGATGCCAACAGCTGACACAGGAGGCTGCTGGGCACTGTAGGTATGGTCTACTGGGTTCTGGTCATTGTATGTGGTCTTCATTAGCTATTGGTCTCTGGACCTCTTTGATGTTAACAGCTGTTAAGGATTTATTCCTTTTCCTTTGCAAATGACTGTTCTGTCCACTCTCTTCAATATAAAAAATACCAAGTGGATTTATATGCCTTTTGGAGCCTACACTAGCAAAGAAATAAATCACGAGCAGGTTTCCAGGGCCACTAGAGTATTTATTCTAACAGGGCTTGTGCTGCAGCACGGGGCTCAGCACACAAGAGGGAGCCCTCCTGGACTGAGAAGTGGCTGTGGAGGGCATGCTACATATATAATAGCTGCAGGCCTGGGTCTGTGAAGGGCAGGGCCAAAAGCTCCTTATGAATGCTGGGTATGCAGACAAGGGGCTTGATCCCAACTCCCAGGTCTTAGCCACTTCAGGGAGCTCCCCCTTTTTCAAAAAGGCAGCAGTAGTGTCTGAATTTGGGGTCATGGGAGGGGCCCCACACTGCCTGCCTCTATGCACTCCCATTGAAATGGAGAAGGGTGACTCGATAGCCAGGGAGGGCACTGAAAGCTGGCCCACTCAGACTGTTTCAAAGCTCAGGGGCATCTAAGGGCCACTGAGGATGTTACCCTGCTTGTCTAGCACAAGTGTGTAGTGGGACGCAGTTATGTAACCATGACTTAGCATGGGTAAATATCATGTGCTGGTTACAGCACTATATAAGAATGTAAATATGAGATAACAACCTGTATAATAATTATACAGGTAGGTAGCTCTTGCACTCCTGTGCTCTGCTCTGCTCCATGGTCCTCTCATTATTACTGATGGTGTGCACATGGCTGTTGATTGATCTTCGGACCTCACCCCTGAAAATCTCCCTTGGGCTCCCCCAAGTGGGCCAACACGTTCCCAGTCCCCTGGGGTAGGTGGGCGAGCAAAGCAGGGTGAGGGGAAGGGGCATGAGATGCACCAGTTGAGGCAACCTCCCTCCAGCCTGCAGGGGAAAAGTGAGAGTCAGGTGCTGCTTATTTGTCTCAGACACACTTGCATGCATGAGGGTGTGCACAAGTGTGCAAACATGTGCACACACATGTGACTGCTAGGCACATGTTGTAAGAGAACTGGTCAATGATAGCATGAGGATCTTCACACATATTTTCCCTTAGATGGCCTTTATTTATTTATTTATTTATTTATTTATTTATTTATTTTTGTCTTTTGGAGACAGGGTCTCACTATGCAGTTCAGGCTGGCCTTGAGCTCACTTTTGTAGCCCAGGCTGGTCTCAGACTTGCACTGATCCTCCTGCCTCAGCCTCCCAAGTGCTGGGATTACAGGCGTGCACCCCCATGCTGAGCTTCTTTTTGTTTACTCTTTTTTTTTTTTGCCTTTTTAATATTAAATATTTGCTGATTTAAGCCTTGTTAGGGCTTGTTCTTATTTTTTTTAAACTTTTTATTTTTTATTTATTATTATTATTATTATTATTTTTCTTGTTTCAGAACTTTTGTTTGTTTATTCACTCATTCTTATGGCTGGCTCAGCCCGCCCCGAGGGCAGGGCTGGCACAGCATGTGGTGCTGGGGATCCAACTGTGGTCCCTGAAGCTGCCCAAGCTTTCCCAAGCAGGCGCTTTAGACCACTGAGCCATCCTGCCGGGCCCCAGGGCTTGTTCTTATTTTACATCTTTTATTTAAAGAGTCAGGCTAATTGTTCTATATTTAATGTCATTTTACTTTTTCTTGAGTGTGCTACTAAGCTTTATCACCATTGCTCTGCAAAGTGAACTTTCTTCACCCCACCTGTCCACCTTGCTTTTTTTTTTTTTTGTCAGGACTGAAGATTGAACTCAGGCCCTTGCACTTTCCAGGCAAGTGCTTGCTCTACTGAGCTATTTCCCCAGCCCCCACCTTGCTTTTATTATTGACATAAAGCAAGGTTGGAATCAGCTGGTGCCTGTGACGGATGGGAATGGAAGGCTGGGCTAGGGCCCAGCACTATAGGGCTCCTGAGATGGAGTGGCTCTGCACATTTGTGACAAAGCCCCCCCCCACACACACACACACTGTACAGTGATGCTTAATGTTGACTGCCAACTATTGGCTGCAGAGATGCCCAGGAGACTGAGAAAGCACGCACTTCTGGTTGTGTCTGCATGGATCACAGTGTGAGACCTTGGACCCACCTAGCCCCTGTCACCTTTCCCACTGGTTCTCCTCCCTCTCTGAGCTTCTGGCTATCATGAGGCAAGCAGCTTCCTCTGTCACACAGTCCTACCATTATGTTTCTCCCACAGAGCCAGCCAGCCACAGACTGCAGCCCTTAAGACTGAAAACCAGATAAACCCTTCCTCCTCCTTTATGTTGTGGGTTTCAGGTATTCAGCAACAGGGAGCTGACTGACACATATTCCAAGGCCAAGTTCTCGGTCATGATGTTTTTCTCTAAGTCCATAATGAACAAGGAGACAGCTTGGCCATTTGGCTTCTAAGTAGATGGCTCGCAAAGGCAGGGCCTAAGGTGGGCCTGCCTTAAGAAGAAGCCAGCATGTGCCTCAAGCCATAGGGATAGCTAGGCTCAGAAATGTAAGGTCAAATGGGAAAATGGTGAGTGTTAAGATCAGGACAGGCAGTGAGGACTCTGCCCTTGGGAAAGGAATTTAAGTGGAGAGGAAGGCTCCAAGTTAACCACCTCTTTCTACATCCAAGTAGGGTTTCCAAGAACTTAAAGATACTCAGTAACCGACTTTTCTTCTGAACTCTGTAGTGGAGAGCCTGAGCTCCATTTGGTTACTTTAGACCCAAGAGGCCACCTGTGACAAGGACCACAAGACATTGAGCAGGCTCCTGTGTTCTGCTTAGCCACAACAGACCCTGGACAAAAAGTTGACTCCAGATTCCCATTTTGGGAGTTCTCCCAATTACCAGGAGCCTTCTGTCCTCTTTTATTTCAATAAATGCACCCCTAAATCCCTTCCTTTATTTGTAATTTCATTCTTTGGCTATGAGAAGAACATTCTGGATTTCTCTGGATTATAAAAATAAGGCAGAGCCTACAGGGGCCTTCTCTGCACAGTCTTGGCAAATTCCTGTGAAGATATAATGATTTCAAAACCAAGGGAAAAAGAGCCCAAGCCATGGCTCCAAGGTTCAGGCTATGCATTGGGCACAAATGGTGGACCTCTTTTTTCTTCTACCCAATGGTAATGTGTTGATTGTTAATTAATGTCCAGTGTCTACTGCTGCCACAGTGTTCTTACCAACCTTCCTTTTGCAGTTGGCATTTGTTGAATCTCTGCCCTGGGACTCAAAAGCAGCTTACATGCAATCTAGGCAGCTTAGATGCATGATCATATTTAATCTTTGCCATTGGTCCAACAAGTAAGGACTGTGTTTGTCAAGATGAGGAGCTGTAGAAGGAGGTCTCTTCGGTCTTGTGTGTGTATGTTACTCTCCTTATTTTCTGCCTGAGATGATGACATTTTTTTTAGGGCTCCCGTGACTCTCTTGTGGGCACTTGGGGTGCTGCCTTGCCAAACGGCTTTGTGAACCCTCATTTTTCTCTCCTCCATCTTATCTTGAGCTCGAGAGGCTCATCTGGACCCCTAAACTATGCTGGTCCAGTACACACCTGCTTCATTATATAACAAGTTGAGCCATGAAGGGAAATCAAAAGAATGGAATCACAGCAAGAAGATCATTGGGAGAGAGGTCAGCCTTGTTTATTGCCCGTACTGGAGACTAAGGGATTCTTCGAGGTAGGAGCCACAGGGGAGATATGATCCTCACACTGCTTCTTCAAAATCTTGTACTTTTTCTGCCAGGGGTTTGTGTACACGGAGAAGTAGCAATTGACTTGCTGGAACATGAGAACAACTTCCCATTAAAGAGATCAGAGGAGCAGCATTAAACCCACTAAAAGGCAAACAGTCAAAAAGATCCCCAGGCAAGGTGAAATCAACATACTGGGGAGAAAGCAAAAATACGGAGGCCTGAAAGTGATGCCTATGCTTTGGCCCTCTAACCCAGATCTGGCCGGAAGTTCATTTGCTTTCAGTCACTTGATAGAACATTGCTGGTCCATTCTAGAAAATGTCTTGCTGTCTATGACCAGGACACTCCACTCTGGGGCTGAGCTGCCTGAGAAGCAAGACCCCCCATGAACTATTTACAAGATTTGTTTTCTCAGCTTGCCCTCACCAGTTGAGTACTCTCTGCATTTCTCTTCCTGTCCTTGCTCTAGGTCTGCCTGGGAGGGCCTAGGGGCAGGAGTACAGGGACTGCCTGTCCTAGTCACTTGGATGCTCAGATGCATCTGCTGGGTATTGAGGCCAAGCATCCCCTGCCTTGGCTATCCCCACTTCATGGAGCCTTTCCCAGAAAAGAGATGTGAGCCATGGTCCTTTCAAGCAAGCCTTAGCAAGCCTACACTGTGCTGTCCTGTGAATCCCCGGAGAACCCTGCTGAGAGGTGCAGCTAGCCATGTGAATGCCCTCAGTCCAGTACCTTGGCCTGTTCCCCATCCTGAGGGGCGCAGTTGCTGTACTTGGGCTTCAGGCACATGGTTCTCTGCATTTCCACCTTGACGTGATATTCCAAGTGGTCAGTCACCTGTGGGCAGAGGAGGTCGGGAGGTATAGCCTGCCTCATCCTCCTTCCTTGTGGCTTCTAATCATAGGGGCTTGCTCTGCACTGTGTCCAGCACAGGGAATCAGTCCTGGACAGCTAGGTAGGTAGGTGCTCTTCTTCTAGTCTGACTCCCCGCCATATTTATTTATTTATTTATTTATCTATCTATCTATCTATCTATCTATCTATCTATCTATCTATCTATTTTTCTATTCAAAGAGAATTCACCTACTCAGGAGGCTGAGGTATGAAGACCTCAAGTTCAAAGGCAGCCTGGGCAACACAGGGACATCCTATCTCAAAATAAAAAAAGCACTGCTGGAGTTTGTGAGT